>CM023481.1:56512630-56727333 GCA_013339685.2 Hyalomma asiaticum
GCAGCAGGGCGAAATTACTACTCTGTTTACCTGGCCGCATGTCGTTCCCATCCAAGACACCGCTTGAACAGAATTACTGAAAAGCAATCATGGGCACAGTTGATTTCCTTTTCCCAAACTCCACTAGCTTCAACACTAGCTGAGGAGGGAAGGTATTTGAAGGTTCGAATCGGCGCCCCTCGATGGCTCGAGTACTGGATGGTAGCGCGAAGGAAGAGCCGTTGCCCGGTCAAGAGAAGCTTTCTTGCACACTCAGGCGTCTGCCCGGCTCCAAGCCCGAACCTCCGCTCTCTCCTCACATACCAGGCGTCGTCACTTCAACCCTCGGTTCGACAAAGAGTCCCCCAACAAGCCAATCACACTTGGGGGGATGGCATCACGCAAACCAATCGCACAAACACTTTTATGACACACACGGTATTGGTCAAACATACATCACAATCTACAACACCCGAGAGGATAGGTTCACTGCGCAACACACGTCATTTCCCTCTCTCTCCTACGTTGTCGCCTGTGTATTAGCCCAGACGACCGCCGGCGCCGCAGGCCCTGCTCGAGCTATCCTACCCGCGCACCACGTCGCTTTCCAGAACCCGCCGTACAGCCGTGAGAATATTGGCCGGCCCTGTCCGCTAACGACATGTCATTTTTCATCTCGACCTGTCATCGTCTTTTCATTTTAACGACCTTCGTGGTTGAAACCCTGCACGCTTCGAGAACCATAATTGTAACCCGAACGCGGTTGCACACAAAAGCATCCTTCGGTCGCATCTGGCGGCGCGGCAGCAAAGGACTCGTACTGATGTCAAGCTGTGACTGAAGCCGGGCGTCGTGCGTCGCTTCGCTCTCTCTACACGGCTCGCTTCCCATTCAACTCTATCTCCTCCTTTCTTTTGTTGCCAGCGCGGAGGCGGCACTGTCCTCCGACAGCGCCCCCGCTGCCTTGCGTGGGTTCTTCTGTGCTTCTTTTCCGCGGAGCCGGCATTTGTTCCTAGTTTTCGGCAATGGTACAACGTGGTACTGGGAATCGTCCTGCGCTTTGAAGTATTCTCACGCACCACGAACACCACGTGGGCCCTGCATGCCTTGAACGCACTCCTCCCCCCTCAAGAGTGTTTCTGGACACTTGATGTCCACGTAACACGATACAAAAAAACAACAAAAACCTCGCACCCAAATAAGTAGACCACTCCTCGCCCACGCAAATGCGCGGACCAATTTCCACTTCACACTCAAAGTAACATCTTTCTCGTCATACTGCCGAAAAGAAACACATATGACTATTTCCTTCATGCAGCATACTCTCACTCAAAATGGCAAAACAACCTAGGTATCCTCGCAACGCAAGATAATCATGACCCACTCTAGATGAAATCAACAGTATTAATAAGTTCGTGGTAGCTTGACACAAGGCACGCGAACTGGTCTGAGTCCTGTTGCATAGTGTCTCACATTCACCGCACCGTCATTGTCCCAACACACGAGACCCACTCTGTGCGCCCTCGAGTCCCCGAAAAGCACACTCAAAGGGAGCGACGGACCCCGCATCGGCTATATCTTATACTGAAAGGATCGCATCAGGCTCCAAAAGGAACGAGCACATTCCACAAAACAACACTTCATGCACAACACTGGCCCTACAAAACGAATCTAACACACCTATACACACAGTTCTATTACTTAAGGGCAAGTCTACATTGCATAAAAAGGAATGCCTATGCGGAACTATAAACAAGACGTTCTCATATACACACAAAATATTCATCTGTCTGAGTCACACATAACAGGCTACGGACTAAACAGTTATATGACAACAACCGAAATGATCATCGTAGACGCGAAAGAGCATCAGCAGCCTTGTTCAGGGCGCCTTTGACATGAACAATTTCTATGTCATATTTTCGGATCGCCAATGCCCACCGCGTTAGCCTAGTACAGGAGGGGGCCGCGCGAGTCAGGAAACTTAGCGGGTCGTGGTCAGTCATTATTTTGACCTTAGTGCCAAATAGCCACGTTACCAAAGACTCTAACGCCCACACAATTGCAAACGCCTCTCGTTCAATTGTGGACCACTTTTGTTGCGTCGGGCTCAACTTCTTACTAAGGAATGCGACTGGTCGCTCCGCGTCACCCATCCTTTGGGAGAGGCAAGCTCTGATTGCCGTCACCGACGCATCCGTCTCCAAACAAAATGGTTTGCTGGGGTCTGGTGCTGTCATCCCAGGAATTGACGAGAGGGGCGCTTTAACTGAATCGAACGCAACATGTGCCTCCGAGTTCCACGGCAGTGTGTTCGGGACCCTTTTGTTTGTGAGTGCTGTCAGTGGCAAGACGAGCCTTGAATAGTTAGGCACATAGTCACGATAGTAGTTAAGAAGCCCTAGGACACTCCTCAGTTCACGTTTTGTCGTAGGCGGCTTCAGCCGTTGGATAGCGCGTACCCTGTCAGCGTCCGGAGCATGTAAACCTGACCCCACAGCATGTCCGAGATACTTACACTTTGGCTGAGCGAACTTGCATTTCGCCGGGTTTACCGTGAGACCTGCATCCTGAATTGCTCGCAATACTGCCTGCAGGTGGCGCATGTGGTCTTGCCATGTCTCAGAATATATAGCTATATCGTCAATGTAAGCACACGCATACTGACGATGGTTGCTGAGCAACTCATTTACTACTCGCTGAAACGTTGCCGCAGAATTACGCAACCCGTAAGGCATAACCTTCCATGCATACAAGCCACTGGGTGTTGCGAACGCTGTCAACCTTTGGGACTCTTGATCTAGCGGTATTTGCCAATACCCGCGGGTCATGTCCAAAACTGATATATATTTAGCCCTGGCTATAGAGTACAAAAGCTCAGTCACATTTCCCATAGGGAATTGGTCAGGTTCTGTAACGGAGTTCAAGCTTCTGTAATCTACACATATTCTGATGGATCCGTCCTGTTTGGCCGCACACACCACTGCATGACCAAATGCACTCTGCACTGGGTAGATAAAGTCCCATGCCAACAATTCGTGCATTTGCCGTTCAACCTCCGCCCTCAAGGCCATAGGTACCCTATACATATGTGGTCGCGTCTGCTTAGCACCTGGTGATAATATGATTTTGTGCTCACCCAACTTACTTCGGCCGGGCCGGTCTGACACCACCTCTCTATACTCATGCAGAACCGCACTGAGTTCCTCCCTTTGGCTAGGACTTAGCTCACTTGCCTGCGCAGCCACAGAAACTTGGCTGCACGACTTTACCGCCTGCGGTGCCATCTCAATGTTCCCGAACTCTGCGTCGGCCTCGAATACCACACCTACATTGTTAGCTCACGCGTGATACGGTCGGAGCTTGTTAGCATGAACTAGCCTCTCAGCACCCGCTGCGTCCACCACTATGTAACTGTCTGCCCGCGTTCTCTCTTTTACGGCCACGGGTCCTTGCCACTTCGGTTGCAATTTGCTGCCGCCCTCACTTTGCATGACGAGGACCTGTTCCCCCACTGAAAACTCCCTCCGCGTGGAGCGAAGGTTATACTTCTGTGTATAACGTTTCTGTATTTCGCTGCTGCGCTCATCCACAACTTGGGCGGCCTCGCTCATTTGTTGCCTGAGCTCTTTTAAATACACTGCCGCTGGTTTGCTTAGCCCCATCGGAGGAGTCTACTCACCAGTCCACGATTTACGCAGAATGCTAAGGGGCCCATGTGGTGCACGACCATACATAAGTTCAAACGGTGACTTGTCTACACATATTCTGATGGATCCGTCCTGTTTGGCCGCACACACCACTGGATGAGCAAATGCACGCTGCACTGGGTAGATAAAGTCCCATGCCAACAATTCGTGCATTTGCCGTTCAACCTCCGCCCTCAAGGCCATTGGTACCCTATACATATGTGGTCGCGTCTGCTTAGCACCTGGTGATAATATGATTTTGTGCTCACCCAACTTACTTCGGCCGGGCCGGTCTGACATCACCTCTCTATACTCATGCAGAACCGCACTGAGTTCCTAGGACTTGGCTCACTTGCCTGCGCAGCCACAGAAACTGGGCTGCACGACTTTACCGCCGGCGGTGCCATCTCAATGTTCCCGAACTCTGCGTCGGCCTCGAATACCATACCTACATTGTTAGCACGCGCGTGATACGGTCGGAGCTTGTTAGCATGAACTAGCCTCTCAGCACCCGCTGCGTCCACCACTATGTAACTGTCTGCCCGCGTTCTCTCTTTAACGGCCACGGGTCCTTGCATTCGGTTGCAATTTGCTGCCGCCCTCACTTTGCATGACGAGGACCTGTTCCCCCACTGAAAACTCCTTCCGCGTGGAGCGAAGGTTATACTTCTGTGAATAACGTTTCTGTATTTCGCTGCTGCGCTCATCCACAACCTGTGCGGCCTCGCTCATTTGTTGCCTGAGCTCTTTTAAATACACTGCCGCTGGTTTGCTTAGCCCCATCGGAGGAGTCCACTCACCAGTCCACGATTTACGCAGAATGCTAAGGGGCCCATGTGGTGCACGACCATACATAAGTTCAAACGCTGACTTCCCCGTAATGTCATGCGGCACTTCGCGATACGCCCACAGCAAGCAGGGCACGTAGCGGTCCCAGTCTCATCCGTGCGTGTCGATTACGTGGCGCAGCATGCCTTTGAACGTCCCATTCCAGCGTTCCACGATACCGTTACTCTGCCGGTGATCGGGCGTCGCAAACCTCATTTTCACACCTAACATATCCATGAGCTCCACGGTTCGTTTAGCGGTGAAATTTGTCCCTTGGTCGCTACATATCAGCTCTGGCGTTCCGCAGACGGCTAAGTACATCTATTAGAGCTTGACACGTTGCCTTGGCTCTTATTGCCCGCAGCGGAATCACTTCTGCCCATCGTGTACACAGGTCAACAACACTTAGAGCATACTTATGACCCCTTGAGGAAGCTGGATCAAGGGGGCCTATGCAGTCAAGGTAAATTACCTCAAAAGGTGTCTGCGGCCTGTTCAGCGGCGTTATAGGCACCCGATGGGTTTTAAGCCTCCGTGCGTAAACCTGGCAGCCATGACAGCTCTGACAATGGTGCTTTACATCCGATCCCAATGATGGCCAATAAAAGGACGCTTTAATGCGTGTTTTTTGTTTTCTGAGAAGTGAGCACCGCAAGGGCTGTCGTGCGCCAATTCTAGCACTCCGGCACGGCGGGACTTTGGTACTACTAGATGGAGGCATTGTTTCCCGTCTAACTGCTCCCTGTGATAGAGCAACTGACCGTCGATTACCATGCCGTGTGACCCTTCTTTTGCTTGGCGCCAAGCATCAGCCAGTGACTCATCTCGCTTTTGCTCTTCCGCGAAAGAACTCTCAGTGACTGGCCCAAGCTGCTCACTGTCTTCAACAATATCTTCGCCGACGGAATTCTGACTTTCCAACTGCCCCTGCTCCAAACGTGGCATGGAATTAGTCGCTTGCGGCGCCAACACCTGTGCGTCGTGCTCCTCCTCTCCTTCATCTTCTAACGAGGTGTTGGCCTCACTCTCGGTGTCGGTTACCTGGTGCTCACTGCGTGGCGGTTCCTCTAATGTGCGCTGCACGGCGTTAGCGCTAGGATTAGAGAACAGAGACACCCGCTCTTGCTCTCTTAATGATAAATACTGCTCCGATGCCATCTCCTGTGCAATGCGGCTCATCCCTTTCTCATACTCATTAGGATCACTCATTAGCTTTTCACGGCAGCGACGAAGGCATTCATAATCTTCCGGAGTAAGTAGTACGGACCCACTAGTAGTTAACTGGTCAGTTACTGCGCAAAGTAAGGTCACACGCTGAGTAGCGCTCCCTGATGAGTGTGGAAGACCGAGAGGCACATACATTAGGCGCGCTGTAACACCCTGACCAAAAGCACCAGTTAGCTTTATTGTGCTGCTACTCTGACTCAAAATCTCAGCGGTTACTTCATTCGCTCGTATCACTGTGATATCCGCACCTGGCTCAATGCGTGCGAAACAGGGCTTGTCTCCCACGAAAATTTCAATTCTCGGGTCCCTCATCAGTGAATTGTTCATCAAGTCAGTGTGCCGCGACGGTGTGGCTGGTCTCTCAAATGGCCTTGCCCTCCGGGGAGCTACGCATGCAACCTCTGCTTTCTTAGCGGCCGTGTCACGTAGAGCCTCGCAATCTCTTTGAAAGTGGCCCCGCTGTCCGCATCCAAAACATACTCCTGAATTAGGGCTGAAGTTTGCACCAGTGATATGTCTCACTTGCGGCCTATAATGCTGATTTCTTAAGGCAGTACCGCGGTAGTTGCTCTGACTGCTGCCATCGAGGCTTTCCTCAAAATTTGCGGCCAACTCTGCTATATCCTTGGGCTTCAACCAGCCCTTTACTTCCTGCTGGGTGACCAGTGAGCGGAGATCATTTGGCATTAACTGCTTCAGTCTATCAGCTATCAGTAATTCCTGAAGACTCTCAAACGACTGCACCTATCTACTTCTTAGGTAGTAAGGGAACATTGTCTCTAAGCGTGCCGTCACTTGGCTCCAAGACTCGTCTGCTTCTCTTTTGACCCCCAGAAACATTCGGCGGTACTCACTTGGAGTCATCCGCAGTTCCTTTAAAACTCTAGATTTTAGATCTGGGTACGGCATTACCCCAGCCTCCGAGTGATTGGCAACGAATGTCCGCATCTTGTCACTTAAGAATGGCAATATAACAGTCCCATGTACTTCCTCAGGTGTGCTCAACGCCGCAAAAAGTGCGTCCAAATTCTCGAACCAGGCGGGAGTCATTGGCTCATTAGTGAGCATGGACGCAAAGACTGCTTTCAACTCTTTCGCGTACCATGCGATGCCGGTATGCCGGTTCCGCATTTCCGGCTCCTCTGAAGAGGCACGCGACGACCTCATCTTCTCCAGCTCAAGCTTGAGCTTTAATGCTTCTATCTCAAGCGTCAACTCGCGCGTGCGATCCGATTCATTCACACTGTCACCATCCATAGCATTTCTATCTGAGTCCGCCATCTCCCAGAGTGTGCCTGAACGCAAGTGCATTCAATAAAAAGGGCCCCGAGAGAGCACAAAGAGAGCCTCACCTTGTCGTGATGCGTCGCTAGGTGTCGTTGCAGCTGCGTCAGTCCAGTCTCCGACGCTTGTCGTTACGCAGTCGTCGATGCTCGAGGTGCTCCACCGGACCACCCTCGTTGTTCCGTCAGTCTGTCGCGTCGACGTTCCTTGCCGTACTCCTCCTGATGCCGAACCCCGCAGCGCCTCGTCAGTCGCTCAGCGAAGTCCTTCGGCTTTGCGCTCGTTCGCTGACACACAACGCTCTCGTGCCGCTCAACTTCTCGCTCCAAAATTGACCGGCAGGCTCGGAATGTCAATACTGCTTCAGGCAGCTCACCAGCAGGTACCGAGGGAAGCGGGCGTCTTGTCAGCTTCGCCGGGCTTCAGCACCTTCCTCGCTGCGGGCTCTCCGATCCTAGGGTCGACTGCGGCAGCTGATTTCCTTTCCCCAAACTCCACTAGCTTCAACACTAGCTGAGGAGGGAAGGTATTTGAAGGTTCGGATCGGCGCCCCTCGATGGCTCGAGTACTCGATGGTAGCGCGAAAAGAAGAGCCGTTGCCCGGTCAAGAGAAGCTTTATTGCACACTCAGGAATCTGCCCGGATCCAAGCCCGAACCTCCGTTCTCTCCTCACATCCCAGGCGTCGTCACTTCAACCCTAGGTTCAACAAAGAGTCCCCCAACATGCCAATCACACTTGGGGGGATGGCATCACGCAAACCAATCGCACAAACACTTTTTTGACACACACGGCATTGGTCAAACATACATCACAATCTACAACACCCGAGAAGATAGGTTCACTGCGCAACACACGTCATTTCCCTCTCTCTCCTACGTTGTCGCCTGTGTATTAGCCCAGACGACTGCCGGCGCCGCAGGCCCTGCACGAGCTATCCTTCCCGCGCACCACGTTGCTTTCCAGAACCCGCCACACAGCCGTGAGAATATTTGCCGGCCCGGTCCGCTAACGACATGTCATATTTCATCTCGGCCTGTCATCGTCTTTTCATTTTAACGACCTTCGTCGTTGAAACCCTGCACGCTTCGAGAACCATAATTGTAACCCGAACGCGGTTGCACGCAAAAGCATCCTTCGGTCGCATCTGGCGGAGCGGCAGCAAAGGACTCGTACTGATGTCAAGCTGTGACTGAAGCCGGGCGTCGTGCCTCGCTTCGCTCTCTCTACACGGCTCGCTTCCCATTCAACTCTATCTCCTCCTTTCTTTTGTTGCCAGCGCGGAGGAGACAGCGCCCCCGCTGGCCTGCGTGGGTTCTTCAGTGCTTCTTTTCCGCGGAGCCAGCATCTGTTCCTAGTTTTCGGCAATGGTACACGGTGGTACTGGGAATCATTCTGCGCTTTGAAGTATTCTCACGCACCACCAACACCACGTGGGCCCTGCATACCTTGAACTCACTGGCATGTTACCAGCAAAAAGTAACAGTGTTACAGTTACACTTACCTAAGCCAGAAAAGTAACTATGTTACAGTTACAGTTACTCAGCTTCCAAAAGTAACTTGTTACAGTTACAGTTACTGTTAAAAAGTAACGTCGTTACTTTCCGTTACTGTACATGTTTATTACACCGCAAACGAAATTATGTAGTTCTTTCAGCGGAAACGTATGAAGGGCGTGCGGTTAATTGAAGTTGCTCGTAGCAAAGCGCCAGATAAAAGGAATTGAATGGGCTCAGTCAAAAGTCCAACACTAGCAATTGTTGCGTACGCCTAATTTTCTGCAACAACTTTTTTTATTGATTGTCGGAAATATAAATGGCATATCCTACGTGCAGTGGGGATCAAGGAAATGCGAAGGATGCATAAGGAACGTAAAATGGATCTGCATTGTTGTCTCGCTATACCGATTTTGGGTGCATATGAAGTTAACGAAACGGCCGGAAGAGCACCAAGACTGTGACATGAAAACCACGCCGCTCATGACACTCATGTCATGATTCTAATGTTATGACCTGTCGTTTACGTTCGTCATGCAGTCGTGTTGTGCCATAGTAATTTGGGTATACACCCATTAACGAAACAGCGTGGCATGTAAATCATGCCGCTCGTGCAATGCATGTCACGATTTTCATGTTATTAGAACGTGTCACCCATGGTCGTCATACATTGTTTTCTCGCATATCAATTTTGGTTTTTATCAAGTTAACGAAACGACTGCACATCCCATTAACAAAAAGGCCAGGAGAGCACCAAGACCGTGGCACGTAAATCATACCGCTCATGACATGCACATCATGATTTTCATGTTATGACCTGTTATTTATGTTCGTCATGCTGTCATGTTGTTGCATCCCAATTTTCGTATACATCCTATTAAAGAAACGGCCAGGAGAACACAAAGTCGTAGGCTGCTAGATCGATAGATATGCTCAAAGTCGCCGAAGTTTGCTAAGAAATGCTTCGCATTTAGTACGTTGGGACAGCCTGATGCCACGAAGCACTGCTGCGCGCTCGTAAATGAAATGGGAGCTCAACCTGAGACGCGACAAAGAGGATAGGCCCCTTCGAGCCATTGCTGCCCGGCATTTTGGGAAGTGCTTTTGGGAAGTGCCGCCGCACCGGTCTCAACGTGTGCGAGGCATTGAATAGCGTCTGTTTCTAGGTGGTTTCTGCGCGGGTGGTCATAAAAAAATGGCTGGCCACGCAAAAAAATTAAGGATGCTGCACTGGTCTCTGAAAACAGTGATTTTGGTCACTTAGGCCGACCATACTGCGGTGTCGCGCACGTTTCCATGCATGGAGGCGGGAAAAGAACCCTTCCCCGCCCTTTTTTGTCGCCGCCCGGCGGTGCTTTGCTTGCCTTCGTAAAAAAAAAAGTACTTTCCGATCTGGAAACACGTCAGGCACATTTTGAAAAAAGAAAGGTCGAGAGATGTCCGTGTCCTCCACAGCATCGCGATACAAACGATACACCGTAAAAGCGTTCTACTAGTCAGATACATATATATTTTGCAAATTTATCTAGATGTAGAGGTACACATAGTGATAAATAATTAAGAGAAACATTGCGATAGTCTTGTGTCACGATACTTCCGAGCCCTGCTTTTAAAAAGTGTTCCTGCTGGATATTTTTTTAAAGGAAGTAACTGTAACGGTATTTACAGTTACAAGTTCCTCTAAATTAAAAGTAACTAGTTACAGTTATAAGTTAGTGAAAAAAATAACTAGTTACCGGTAACGCGTTACTAGTAACTAGTTACTGCCCAAGACTGCTCAAAAGGTGCATTGTAATCGAGAGCCCTCCACAATTCGGCACTGCGCGGTCACTTCCGCCGGTCGGGCGACCGCCTTGGCGACAACTGAGAGCGCAGAGAGGCCAAAGCATTAGCTCTACCACAATCCCCGATGTTCGCGCAAGCAGGTCTCGCCCTATTCCTCCTCTCTCGGACACCGCGGTCGCTCACGGTATGGGCGTCACCCAAAACCTGTCACCCGTCATGTCGCTGCCGCTGTGCGACTGTGGAAATGGCAGAGCAATTAACGACCGCGGGAGTCGCGGCCACAAAGCCACCGCCGTTCCTGCGTACTATATACCGTAAATACAAAGACGTTTCCGCAGGCAAACCACCCGCCAGGCCGCTGTCGCCTACTGTTCCCGCCGATTTATCGCCAAACATGGCAACGTGTGTGGATGTTCAAACGTCATTAATTGCGCCCTTCTTATATGCACTGTGAAACACACGCTTACAAAAAAGCAAATATAATACGATCACGACACCACATAATACACACACGACGCCTGTAGGAAACTATTACACCGTCCTTTGGCATTATCAGGAGCCAAAACAAAAGGTGTGTTTCTATTCTTGTTCCTTTTCCCCATGTCTTGAACAATGCGTCATGCCTTACTGCTTGTGCTCAAGGTTAGGCCGGTCTTCAATTCATCGAAACAACGAAACGAGATATCTTAAGGAAGTCATTCCGTTTTGTGAAATTATCACTACGAAGCTGTACGCATCTCTTATTTCAGAAATTGTTTCCGGCGTTCGCCAGAAAGAATAAATATTAAATCAGTGAGTTGAAAAATACAAGGCTGTTTTCATAAAGGGAATAACACCCCTTCCAGCAAGAAGATGACCATAAAAGATGACACATTTTGACTTGTTCAACATTATTGATCGTTTCTAGGGCCCTTAATTTTCTCTAACTACCTGGCTCACGGTCAATCCCCTAGAGTGGGTGTGCATAATTTTGTTTCACTAGGAGTTACAGGCCGTCGAATTAGACCCTTGCGCAATGATAGGCAATTGTTGATCCGGCTTCTTGCCCGCTGAGTGTATAGAATGAAGACAAAATTGAATTTCTGGTCCTTAAGAGGCCACCAGCACCGTAAATAGGTGTTGGTAGCATTGATGACGTCAATTTCGAAGCGATTTGGTCACCCGAGCAGCCATGAGCGCGGGGCTAGCTAGCAGGTGTGCGTGCCCCCCAGATGCTCTAAGAGAGGCACAGTCAGAGCTCCTTGTCACCTCCTCAGACCAAAAGTGTTCCAAACACTTCCTGGGTAATTTCAACGCGTGTGGACTGGAGATTCGCTATCCATTCTGCCTTTTGTTCGCACCGCACTTAGGCGCTGTTAACAAGGCGGAGATGGAAGCAAGATCAAAACACTATCAGGTAGCTATGAGCGCTTGCTTAACGCACGCGGTTGACTGTCGCTGCCGCCAGAGAAACTGTGCACCGCCACTTGCGATCGGTAGAACGCACGAACTTGGCACTCCAGTGGCAAAGCAAGGTATGGAATGCCAAAGGAAACAAAAGCAAAACAAATGGTAACCGGATGCGCGCACCTATCTCAGATTAGATTCTACACCTTGCGACCGCGCCGGGTAAAATGTTATCCCGAGCATGATCTGTGTGTTTGTGCCATTTGCGCCAACTATAAGCTTTGCCTTACCGCTGTTGAGAACATTACTGGCCAAAAAATCGATGCTGATGAGCTTCACTCAGCGTTCGTTTGCATTCCGTCACCATCGGAGTGCCTTTTAGGCGAATGCAATCAGTGTCCAAAAGGCAGGTCCCTGACACTAGAGGACCTTAATATCCCAGAAGACAAAGAAATATTACTAGCAATGCGGGAGGCAGGCGACCTTGTGAAACAAGTTTTGGGGGCTGACACTTGTTTTAGTCACCTTCGAGTATTGGTGGAAAGGTGGATCATGCACAACCACTGACACAAAGTAGAGCCATATACGAGGAAAAGCAATGCACGCAGCGTGGGGGCATTGTATTTCACTTTGATTTTGCCGAAAACTGGACTGTCGTGCTTCCTGATGAAGTTCAGACACACCACTGGCACAAGCAGCAAGTATCCGTCTTTACATGCGTGGTCACAACGAGAAAATCTAGGAGGAGTTTCGCTGTTGTTAGTGACGACTTGAGCCACGACTACGCTCACGCCTGCTTGGCTCTAGCAAAAGAATGGGTGGAAGACAACCTGCCGGTTTACTCCAAAGTGACATGTGAGTGATGGAGCCGCCAGTCATTTCAAAAATAGATATCAGCTTTTCGAGTTCCGAAAGAGCTGTTTTCCCACTACCCAATGGATATTCTCAGCAACTGGACACGGGAAAAACGCATGCGATGGAGTCTTGAGTTCTCGTCAAGCATCAGGCAATGCTCAACAACCCTGAAAGTGCAATTCGGACAGCCAGAGACTTTGTAACCGTTTCTTCAGAGAAACTGAAAGGTGTGCATCTAATACACCTTGAATAAAAAGTTGTTGCCTTCCGCGAGTTAACCAAGGAAGAGTGGATGAGAGTACCCGCGTTCCATGGTCTTGGCATGCCTGGCAGCTATCCACGTCAACGAAAGCATCTCCTGGCTTGTACGTGGCACGAATAGCCGGGTCTGCTTTGAAGGAGTTATGTATGCATGAATGAAGAAGTCTGAACAGTCTAATCAATGGAATAAACAATTTCAGCCAGGAAACATGGTTTAATGAAGTGGTTCTTCTTCAGCTTCACAAATTTTTCATTTTGCTAAAGATTATGTGGAAAGCGCTCTTTGCTTATTGCATTTTTATCCTTTATTCTTTTCTTTCTTTTTTTTTTTTGGGGGGGGGGGGGGGAATCTAAGCTACGCATCGAGTTCTTACTGCCTTTTTGCTGAGGTAAAGGCGGAAAATATCTGTCTGCGCTCCGATACCGCAGCGCATCAAAGAACCCCACGCGTACAAAACTGACCCCCAATCATTCATTATTGTGTCCCTCGCAGCTAATATGCAGCGTTCACACATAAATGACCAGGCACATTATCATGCCAAAATTAAAAAGCCGTACGCGATCACAAATGTCAGAATAATCAGACGTGCATGGTTCGCTGAGCCTTCCGTAAGGGTCTAATTCGACGGCCTGTAACTCCTAGTGAAACAAAATTATGCAACATGTTTTTGGTGATTGTGAAAACCAATGTGAAGGAGAATAATTGTACAAAGTTTAAAAAATATTAAAAATGGGGTTTTTTTAATTGTCGTCAGAAATTTTCATTGTTCGGTGTTTATTTGAAGTTAGCCCGCCCGTATCTCTTTATTGAAAAATCATATAAATATAATACTTTGCAGGTTGACAAACCAGTATGCTTAGAACATAATGAGGAATTTTCGCCGCTCGGCCATAAGCCTTTTTTGGTCCAAACTAGAAGAGAAGCTCAGGGGAAGATGGATGCTTGAATCGATGAACAAATCGCAAGGTACGATTTAAAACAGGGAATGTCGCTCCCGCGACATTCCCTGTTTTAAATCGTACCTTGCGATTTGTTCATCGATATAAGCCTTTTTTGAGATATAAGCCCGCAAAGTAGACAGGAAAATACTTCCTGAGCCGATTTTGAGGATTTTTATAAAAATATCTACGCTCCCCATATAAAGCAAAAACAATTTAACACAAGAAAAAGCATGCATATAATTACTGAAATAAATTTCAGCCTCCTAACCTTAGTTTAGCTTGTGTAATTAATAACCAAAGTTGGCCAAAACAGAAGAGCAGGTAAGCGCGGCACTCCACCTCTTCGTCATTATTCACTCCCGGCGCTTCGAAAAACTTTTTTCTAGCAAAACCAACTGCGTATCTCTTCTTTCCACTCATCGGGCTGCAATATATTAAATTTTGAAATAAGTTTAAGAGGGTGACCAGCCATGCGTTGTTCGATCTAACGTGGAATCACCCAACTGTAACGGTATTTACAGTTACAGTTACCGTATAAAAAGTAACATAGTTACAGTTACAAGTTCCTCTAAATATAAAAGTAACTAGTTACAGTTATAAGTTACTGAAAAAAATTAACTAGTTACCGGTAACGCGTTACTAGTAACTAGTTACTGCCCAAGACTGCTCAAAAGGTGCATTGTAATCGAGAGCCCTTCACAATTCGCCACGGCGCGGTCACTTCCGCCTTGGCGACAACTGAGAGCGCAGAGAGGCCAAAGCATTAGCTCTACCGCAATCCCCGCTGTTCGCGCAAGCAGGTCTCCCCCTATTCCTCCTCTCTCGGACACCGCGGTCGCTCACGGTAGGAGCGTCACCCAAAACCTGTCACCCGTCATGTCGCTGCCGCTGTGCGACTGTGGAAGTGGCAGAGCAATTAACGACCGCGGGAGTCGCGGCCACAAAGCCACCGCCGTTCCTGCGTACTATATACCGTAAATACAAAGACGTTTCCGCAGGCAAACCACCCGCCAGGCCGCTGTCGCCTACTGTTCCCGCCGATTTATCGCCAAACATGTCAACGTGTGTGGATGTTCAAACGTCATTAATTGCGCCCTTCTTATATGCACTGTGAAAAACACGCTTACACAAAAGCAAATGTAATACGATCACGACACCACATAATACACACACGTCGCCTGTAGGAAACTATTACACCGTCCTTTGGCATTATCAGGAGCCAAAACAAAAGGTGTGATTCTATTCTTCTTCCTTTTCCCCATGTCTTGAACAATGCGTCATGCCTTACTGCTTGTGCTCAAGGTTAGGCCGGTCTCCAATTCATCGAAACAACGAAACGAGATATCTTAAGGAAGTCATTCCGTTTTGTGAAATTATCACTACGAAGCTGTACGCATCTCTTATTTCAGAAATTGTTTCCGGCGTTCGCCAGAAAGAATAAATATTAAATCAGTGAGTTGAAAAATACAGGGCTGTTCTCATAAAAGGAATAACACCCCTTCCAGCAAGAAGATGACCATAGAAGATGACACATTTTGACTTGCTCAACATTATTGAACGTTTCTAGGGCCCTTAATTTTCTCTAACTACCTGGCTCACGGTCAATCCCCCAGAGTGGGTGTGCAGTTTGGTCTACATCTACACCTTCAGGTGTCTTGACGGGACGCGCGAAGGTACGAGCTGCTAACCTATGGAGAGTTGGCCATCATGAGTTATCAATGAGATCGCATCGTAGCCATGACCCATGACCCTGGGGGGCAAAGAACTAAAAAAAAGAAAAAAATGCTGGCTGAATTATTGGCCGTAGAAGGTGGTGGAATGGAGGAAGGTTGGGTGGTTGCTTCCCCGAAACAATGGAAAAGAAATAATTTTTGTGACCACATTGACACATATAAGCTTATGACGTAGCATTTTGTACAGTTTTGTTTTGTGTGCATCGTGTCGGGGTGTGCATGTACTAGAGCACAGTAAACGTCAGCAGCGACTATACATAGGTCAGTCCATTGATAAATGCAGAAAGTCTGGGAAAGAGTCCGTAGCACATATCAGACATCTTCAGCGGCGTTGGAAGTATGACGTTTCCCTCTTTATCGCTCAGTTACGTGGCGGTGGCTTTTGGCTGCTTTGCGCTGGTGCCTGCGCATGACAACACTCTGCGGGTCCATGCGAGTCTTAAAGTTCAGTGCACAGTTCAAGAATCCTCAAGTGGCACATCACTGGTGGATTCCTGAATTTCTTGTTTCTTGTGCAGACTTTTCGTTAGCGGGTTTTAGCCACAGCCATTTCCTAGAGGTGACACTGCATACGCGTACGTGCTTGAGTATGTTGATGTATATGCGTGCGCTTTCAATAAGATGTCGAACTGGAGATCTCCCTCTGTTCCACCTTTCTTCGTCCGTCGTGCGCCTGTGCGCTGTTTTTATTTTATTTTATTTAGTAATACTGTCAATCCCGTCAGGGATTTTTACAGGAGTGGGTTAAAGGGTGTACATACATTGTGGTACAAATTATACAATAGTTAGCTAGGTAACAAAATCAAACGAACCTATGTTGTTAAATAAGATGCAAAAATAAAGAAGGCGGAAGTGTTTTACTTCAGGAAGGCTTGACCCGAAGCCTCGCAGCACAAGTGCAAGGATGTCGTCTTCCAAAGCAGGCATCTCCCTGATTTGAGTGACGTTTGTTTACGTCTACAAGAACACTTGTTAGCTATTCCATTCTCTGAATGCGCATGACGAGCAAATCTGTTCGGGACACGACACGGAGGTGGCATGCTCAAGCAAGTACGTCTGGGTGAAGACGCGTCCTCGGCGAGACAGGAAGTTGACCGCAGGAAAATCGCTGTAGTACCGTACATTCATTGCTTCTCTCACAAGCTAAACGAAATAGCACAGCGAGCTCATATGGATGGGATTTTTTTCGGCGCCGAATAAACTAGGCAGCCTGTGCCGGGAAACCAATCCAAATGGTGTGACGAAACCTAAATGTGCAAGACATCCCACCTACAGATATGTGGATTGTTGTACAGGTGTTGTGTACCGGATTCCGTTGAGTTCTGGAAAGAGTTATATCGGACAGACGGGCAAGATTATTAACGTCACACTGCGTGAACACGACAATAAAGTGAACAAGACACCACCATATGGGTTCCTATCACTGCACTGCAAGAAATGCAAATCTAATCCATGCTTTCAAGATACCACCATCTTAGGTAGAAGTGGGTGTGAACTAACACGCCTAATTCTAGAAGCCGGACGAATAGATAGTGCTGGTGGTGCATGTGTCAGCAGTCCGTCGATTGCGCTGTCAAGAAAGAAGCTGCACTACTTGCGTATGAGTTGAAATTTTTGTTTCCGGGCGTGATATGAAAAAAGCTGAGTGCAAAAAAGTGTATAAGAACCACGTGGTGCCCAGAAATAAATTATTTGTTAGAAGTGTAGCGCTGTTTATGTGTTCTCCGTGTTCTCCTTGTGTCCCGTTACCTTGTGCTACCATAGTTTTAAAAAAATGCCATACCAACAAGCCCACCTTGCAGCTTTACTCGGCATGGTGAAGGCCAGTGCGCTATCAAAGGCCAGGTTGTGAACGCGCTTATCAACGTTCACACCACTGTGCAGGGTATACGCCGGCACATCGATGACGATACAGCCGGTAGGATCCACATTTAGGTGCTTTTGCTCGCCAAGCCCACATACAACACCACATTCTGCGTTTCGCCACATACGTGGTCGCCACACACATACATACGAAGAACTTCATTGTGAGACCACAGGGGCTAGTTTAACGAGGTCCTAGGACCCCCACAACCAGTCGGTGGCTCCACCCAGGTCGACACCGGAAAATGAATATCCTCCGCGATGGCCCGGGCCCTGCGGACAGCCAGTAGTTGCAGACCCAGGTCCGGGCTGTGTAAACATCGCCGCCACGAGTCCTCGTCACATAAGTCCGCCCCTACATTGGCGGGGCACTGCCAGAGCATGTCTGTTAGCGAGCAACTCTCGAGGCCACAACGAGGACACTCTTCTTGAATATCCGGCGCTATCCTGCGATACGTTCGCGGGCAGAGATACGTATCCGTCTGTAGGAGCCTAAAAGTGATTCCCTGGGCTCTGTTGAGACTAGCATTAGGAAGGGGAAAGCGCCTCCTACACAGCTTGTAATTAGACGTAATCTCATGGAACGCTGTCAAAGGATCCTTTCTGAGATCAGTGGTCCCCCCAGACGCCTCACCACCCCCCGCACGGTTCGTGTATTCACGTGCAAGGGTGTGAGCGCTGGCATTGGGATTAACCCTATCAGTGCCCTCGACGTGCGCTGGAAACCAAGAGATATGACCACCGGCCCATCTCGCCTGCCTGCGACCACTCCGAAGGAGCCGTGCCGCCTGCTGCGAAATCAAACCTCCAGAGAAGGCCTGGACGGCTAATCGTGAATCCGAGTAAACCACACAAGGCACCTCTGCAGCCTGAAGAGCTAACGCAATGGCCATCTCCTCCGCAACTGTGACCTGATCTGTTCAGACTGATGCTCGGGCCACCAGCTGCCCTTTACCATCGACAACCGACACCCCAAAGGCCCTCCCTCCGCGTACTGTACTCAACAGCGTCCACAAAAAGCGCCGCTTTAGCATCGCTACCTGCACTTCGAAGAATAGCACGGGCTCGATCCTCGCGACGGCCTACATGGTGCACCGGATGAATATTGCGCGGAATAGGATCCACCTGAATGTCCTCCCGCTCGTCTCGTGTGAGCTGAACCCCGTCAGATACCTCCACCCTAGGAGACGCAATACCAGCCTCATCCAAGATCTTCAAACCAGCCTTAGTGCTGGACAGACGAGCCATCTGTGCTGCAAAGTGCGCCTCAATCAGCTCATCAACCGTGTTGTGCAATCCCAGCTCTTAAAGCCGCTCAGTGCTAGTCGTCTGTGGAATTACCATAATCCTCTTAAGCCTGACCCTGATGAGCGTATCAATCTTCTTCTCTGTTCTAGTCCATTGCAAATATGGATCCGTATAATTTACATGACTAATAAAAAAAGCATCAAAACTCTTAGTAGTATATCCTCTCTCAAGCCACCACGCTTACTCGTAATCGGAGAGATCAGGCGCAAGATGTTGCTCGCCTGACCCCCCAATCGCTCAATGGCTCCTCCGTTACAGCCTCGCGCGTCAATCCACAGACCCAGGATTCTCACAGAATCCACTCTCGGAACAATCGTCCCATCCCGAGACCACAGCCTCACCGGAAGAGAATCCAAAGGCTCAAGGTTTCGCATGCCCTATCGCGCCTTCCGAAACCGCCAACTGTTTTTTTTCTTCATGAGTAGGCTTCATCGCAGACACACGCTTAAAAAGCGTAAGTTAAATTCACCTCTAAACATAATTGCATTGCTGTGAAGACGTCTTTTAGAAGCATTCAAAGATTTTTTTATATATGACGATCCTAGGCCCTTTTATATATATTATTTCAGTTTGTGTGCGTGCGTGCGTGTGTGTGTGTGTGTGTGTGTGTGCTGCTACACAGAGGCGCGCGCGTGCTCTCTCGCCGCATGGACGGCTATTGCAATGCCGGTGAAACACATCAACCTAGGCCTTTTATTGTTGTTTTCTTTTTTCTTTTTGATCCCGGATGCCGCGAAACTCTGGAGATTACCCTTATAATGCTTCACTCTAAAGATTTAATATGGGGTGATTGCGCGCATTCTATAAATTAAAAAAAAATCCTCAAGACCGCAAACTGCTGAAAAGCGCCAATATATGTTTTGCAACACCGCAATAAAAAATCAATACTCCAGGATAAACATAGTAATAAACCTAAAGCAGACAAGAATGCGCTATCATAAAACGCCACAAAATATGCCAATACCTTGTAAGCAAATGTTCTTGAAATGCCCCTTTTTGCGTCACGCGTAGTAACGTGCATATATATATATATATATATATATATATATATATATATATATATATAACGAAAGGGAAGGTGGTCAAGGGCGCGCTTCATATGTTAGAAACAAGTTAATGAAACAACAAAACATTGAAGCCTAGAAAAGCATAGGGGAAGTTATTCCAATTCGTAATTATGATATTGTAATTTGGGGTAAGTAGAAAGGAATTAAAGTGGACGAAAAGACAAAACTGCCTTCGGTGGGAACCGAACCCACGGCTTCGGATGTCGTGTCCGATGCTCTACCCTCTGAGCTACGAAGGCGGTCGGCCTCCCGTCCACTTTATTGGGAATATATGTATATGGAATATACATAAATTCCATATACATAAATTCCATATACATTAATTAGGTTCTTCTTCGTCATATGTGCATAATCATTGTCACGTAGGTTTGTACATCATCGAGTGTGGTCATCATCTTGAGTGTGATCGGTGCTTTGGGCACGGCCGGTTCATCGAGGCCTAATAAATGGAACGTGACAAAGGCATCCTCAAATGTCCTGCGGCGCAGTCAGCTGTGTCCGTGACAGCTAGTAGAACCTTCCGAGTCTTGACATGCTTCACTGCGTAGTACTTCTGCGTTGCGGCAACAGAGACATTTGGAAAGCGCTACACTCTTAGGGCGGTAACCTTTAGTTTACATTATAGGTACACAAAAATATGAAGATATGCTCCTTTAGTAAAGGTTGAAGTGCTTTAACCTTTAGTAAAAGATCACATTTTCACACTTTTTTGTATACCTATCAAATAAGCTAAAGGTTATCGTGCTAAGAGTGCTAAGAGCGCACAGCTGCACACGCGGATCGGCACTCCTGGCTCAATATTGACAGATAATTAACGTGGCCACGGTTGTGGCATTAAATCATGCCGTTTCAGACCCGCGATCGGAGTAGGAAGTATGAAAATTCAGACCTATTAGTCTATTAGCTAGTCTATTATCGTTAGTAAAATAAACAGCGCATAAGCCGATGAGCGACAAAAGAAGGGAGGGACAGAGACAACCGCTCACTTCGAGCTGAAGATTTTACTCAACACACGTACATAAACATCAACACACTGAAACACGAGAGCACACGCAACATATGTCGTAGAGGATAAACAAAATGATGAAATCATGCGTAATTACCGCTCGCGATATGCCATTTTGAACGAACGAGAAAATGAAAATTAACACATCATGAGTACTTGCGATTGCTTGCGCACTCAAGATGAAGCCACCTTATTTGGGGCTTTGAGACGCGAAGGCTTGGTGACACAGATTGCTCTGGCAATAAACCAGGCGTCAGTGATCGCACGTGTAAGGTCATCCGCATGCCTCGCCAGAACAATCGCTTGGCGAAACAAAGGAGAGCAGCTGCAGTGGTCACAGTACTCGGTTTTGGGTGCGTCGATGACTACCTTATTTGATTGGGACGAGACTGCACAATAAATGCACAATAAATGGTTGAGTTGAATGTCAGCGCTAGTGTCTGTCAGCGCACCCCTTTAACGTGCACAGACATCGCACAGTAGCTGGCTGTATTGAAATGCAGCCACCGCGGCAGGGATTCAATCTGGCAACCTTCGGATCAGCAGCCGAGTGCCATAGCCTGTAGACCACCGTGGGAGCGGGGCACAAGTCAAAATTGGTTCTGCCGCGTTTTTGAACAGAACTTCGATGACCACTTGACGGTAGTGAGAACTGTGCGTTTTCGTAAAACTTATAAAGAATGCAAACGCCTTTCTGATGTGTCTTCGGGCAAAAGCAGAAAAAACTTGTGACAATGTTAATGCAACCAAACTGCTTTGCTGAAGCGCCGTTTTGACGAAGGAGAATAATCAATGAGTGCATTTTGAGCTGCCATAAATTGTTCTTTTCTCACACGCATGGACATGCTTACAAAAACTAATATGATGCCATCACGATACCGCATACATACCTTCTACATAGAGGAACTTTAGACTAAAGAAATACTCAAAAAATTTGCAACTTGTTTTTCTGTACTGCGTCCTGGGCTCATTTTAAATATGGCTCCTAAGTTTCTGAAACGGAGAGCAGACAATGTTGAGGCGTTTGCACTCTCCCAACGCGCACGTGAGCTTTTCAATGCTTGGCTGAGTTTGTGTGTGGAACATCATGTATCGTTTGCATTAAGCGGTAGAAACTGAACTAGCTGAAGAAGCTATCGGGTCCATTATTTTAAAACATCCGTGCATTTGAATGAGAAAGGCCGCAAAGGGCGGCAAAGAGTGCGCGATACAAATGAGAAGATTTGCAGGATATAAGGCTTGAACCATCGCGAACAAGACAAGAATAAGTGAATATGACTTGCAGAAGACTTTCCTTGCAGTAGTGGCCGTGGTAAGCTAATACTTGTGGCGATGATAATGATAATGATGAATTCGCAACATACTCCGCAAGCGGCAAGCGGCATGGATGTTGTCAATAGGTTTTTCGACACACACACACACACACACACACACATACACAGAGAGAGAGAGAGAGAGGGAGGTGATTGGACTGGGTGCAATTTCCAAGTGCCCGTGAGATAGACTTCGTAGAAAATGTCATCACAATCTAGCAGATGAGATGAGAATGCACTTCCCGGAGAACTGCACGGCATGGATGTCGTCGCACGAGGAAGAGGAATAATTTCCGGTGTGACACGAAGAGCAGACTTCATCAGTGAAGACAGAACGAAATCGAAAGAAGTACCAGGTCCCATAGGTTGCCTGATGCACCTATCGAACTTTATGCTATATATATCGACACCTCCGGCGTCCTTTTTTTCTCTCTTTTTTTTTTCTCTGTTTGTTACACCGAGTAAGCGTTACGCACGTCTTTGTACGGGGCGACCGGAGCGTATAGGCGCTTCTATTCTTCGGCCCGCACTCATTCCAATGCTTTCGCAACTTCTTTTGTCGAGTATACAAAGTGCAAGGGAGTGAGTCCTATTTGTGGCACAATGTCGCCAAGGTTCGGGGATCCTAACAGAAATGAGGGATATAGGTGCAGGCGCACCGGAAATTCGAACGGTGCCCCGTCTCCTGTCGCGTTTGATTACAAGTTGCGAGTGAGAAATACGTGCGGTTGCATGTGCCTGCGAAGTGTGCGCGTGCGCGGAAACGTGCTACAAAAATAAAGCGTGACAGAAAAGAACACGCTAAGAAATAGTTGACGGTAGGTTGTTCACCCAGCGCAGCCGTCTATAAACCCGTGACGAAGTGCGAACGAGAAACATGATGTTCCGTTTCATTTTTGCCGTTGCATTTTGGCCTTATATGATGCGTGTTGCTTTCGTCTTCTGAATGCTTGGTCCAGCTCAGTCGTAGCCAGAGTTATGATTGGAGGCCTCAATAGCCCCGCCTTGTCAGCGCGCACGTTTCCAGGAATAAGAAACGTCAGAAATCGATGCAGAGTTCCACACCTGGCTGCGTTCACGCTTCTTTTTAATTCACAAACCCCGTCCATGAGTGGCCGTCACCGCGGATACGACCAATAGCGTGGCGACGAACAGTTTATTTTTACTAAATGTACGAAATTCCGGCTCAAAATTATCCGAACATAGCAAGTATGGTATTCATGTTCTCTACTAAAGAAACTCACACGATGACTGCAGTTTCACCAAAACATGCTCTACATGCTGTATTTACACTTGCTGCCCCACCACGGTGGTCTAGTGGTTATGGTACTCGACTGCTGATCCGAAGGTCGCGGGATCGAATCCAGGCCGCGGCGGCTGCATGTCGATGGAGGCGAAATGTTGAAGCCCCTGTGCTGTGCGATGTTCAGTGCACGTTAAAGAACCCCAGGCAGTGGAAATTTCCGGGGACCTCCACTACGGCGTCTATTATAATCAGAGCTGGTTTTGGGACGTTAAACCCCACAAATCAATCGCTCAAATCACTTGCCACACGAGACGCATCGATATCACGTAAACATCGCCGATTTCGCGCAACGCGCGGCCGCGGCGTCGCACTGCAGAACCTATGGCGACCACGGCGGTTGCCGCTTTACGCATGCCCAGAGGCCATGGAGCAAGAAAAACTATGTAGAAGGGAGCGCACGCAGCGTCCCGTCTGAAGCCGCTCGCGCCTCCTTCCTCACTTGACCTTGTTTGGTTTCGGTAGCTTGTTGTAGGGCACGAACAAAGGCAACACAGCACCGCACGCACCGCGGACACACTCGCAAAAGAATAAAATCCGCGTGAGAGAACGCGAGACACGAGTACTACACTACGAACGAAAAATTAAAAAGAAAATTACGACACGCGGTAACGACAGCTGAACAATGCAGTGCTTGCCCACTACGTGATAGGGTAGGCTTCCCATTCCTTCGAGTTTTTTTTTTTTTTTATGTCTAGGATTCAAGACTGCCGCGTGACGCTCCCTCCTGTGTCGCTTTTTCTTGCTCCATGCCAGTCACATACTCCTTTGTATGGCGACAGTGCACCAAATCAATCGTGGCTAGAATGTATGAGAAGACGTCAGTATAAGCCCTAATTTCATGAAAAAGCGCCAGCACACGACACAAGAGGGGCATCCGGGATTTCCCACTCTCGTCCCAGCCTGTCTTTCTTGTGTCCTGTGCTAGCGCTGTTTCTTGAAATGTAGAATACACTGAAAAAAAAAAAAAAAAGAACGTGTCCAGTTCGACGAGAGGTGGAGCGGTTCCCCAGTCGCTTCAACCCTCGTCTTGCGACACGCATGCTGCATGATTACGCGACCATTCGCCGAGGTTTACCTGAGCTCCCTGCTTTCGCGGCAGCTCGCTGGGCAGTGGCAGGCCATCTTCGGAGAGCAGGCGCACACCTCCCGTGTCCCGCTCTCGGAAGGCCACTGCGAACAGGGCGCCTGCACGGTAACAGGACAGTCGCGTCTTGGACGCGGACGACAGAGTTGCGTCCTCCAGGCGGCAGTCCAGGTACACCGCCATCTTGTCACGATAAGAGCGGTTGTCTTCTTGGCTGTTTTCTTCCCCTCTTCTCGCTCTTGGGCACAACGAGGTGTCACGCGAGACACGTCAGAGAAAAAACATTTGGTTCGTTGTGAAGCGCTCCAAGAGACTGAACAGTTGTTCTTGCAAGGTTATCTGCCAGGAAGCGTGGAATCTAGTTTAGGAGACGCGTGTCAAGCTGATCAAAAGGAAATGGTCGAAATGAGTGTGACGCTAAATGGTGGCGGTTGCACCGGTTCTCGTGAAGCGGATGCGGCACGCGGTCCTACCTTGGCATAACTGGAGCCGTTCAGGGTTCAGGCATGCGCGCGAGGCAGTCACGGTGGCGTCAAGGAACACACTTCAGTCGACAAGTCGACCCTGCGCCTTGCAGAGGTTTCACTGTGGATCTGCGATATACAAATACGTACAGCGTTCATAACACGTGCACACGTTACGAAATAGTTTTTTTTTACTACGGTGCTATGTTGCTTTGGACGTGTGAGCAAGTGCTTTCGTCTTTCATTAACAGCAACAACGTAACCTCCAGCAATAGTGGAGTGGCGCGATCTTTATGCACCTAATAAGGAGCAGCGTTGTGCGTCACACTTATTCAAGACAAAAATTTTCAGCTTGAGGCCACCACGATCTGAGGCCACCACGATCCAACTGCCGGCCCAATCTGTATAATGAAGTCTTCTGTCTCTCTCTCTCTCTCTTGTGTGGGCGAAGTAACGGCTACTGTCTTGTTGCTAGCAAAATTGCTCATCGACCACTTCTTTGTCGAGCACCAGTGCAGCAAGCATATGGTGGCTCTGGTGACTCTACGTCGTTTCTTCCACCTCGTTCTTCTGTGCCTTCAGAGATGCCAGCGTCACTTCGGGTTCATAAAGAGCCATGGAAAAAGGGAAATGGAAACTTTCATTTGTGCATTTCTCTTTTCTTTACCGCAACGTGCGCAGCCCATAGTTTCGGCTCCCTTGCATATGTCTCAGTAGGGTCATCGTTGCTTATTCTGGGTTAATGTCGTTGATTTAATTTCGTGGGCTCCACTAGAAGAACGATCCCTGCTGACGTCACGGTGTGCCATCGACATTGTACTGCTGTCGCGCAGAAAAGGAATAGAAGGCACCTTAGCACGCGTCTAATAAAAAATTGATCTCACTGTATCCATCACTTTTTTTTCTTCTCCGTTTCTTTTACGAAAGAATTCGTCCAAGCACACTTGCATGTAAGTAGTCATTTAGGGCTTTTAGAGCATCGACGACATGCTTCAATGCAACGTTACCGCCGTAATTAAGAACAGAAGTGAAAGTGGTGGTTGAATGCAGTGAGGTTGAATGCACTGAGCACAACTATGGAGACCACTCTCGATAACGGTCGCCGTCGCCGAATGGTTGAGCAGTTCGTCGGCACCAAAGGACGCAGTGAGGGTCGAAAGCAGTACAGCGAGCGTCTGGCCTCTTACATTCAGTATCGATCATGCAGATGAGTTCTGGTGAAGAACAGGACATATCTACCGGTAGTTCGCCGCCTTTACTTCACCAAAGTTGGTCTCCATTTAGCCACACCTCAAATTGCAGGCACGGCATTCAGCGATGGTTGCCTCGCGCTCTCTGACACCGTTCCACAGCGAAAGTCCAGGACGCACCGTGGGTCCATGGCCGGCGAGGCCTCTCAGGAATGCGTGTTGAACGCGTAGTTTGAAGACGGGACGACCGGAAAACAAAACTGCCGGGATCCATGGTTCCCGCACCGCGCAACGGTTGCTACGGGCGACCGAGCCCCCTGAGGGACTCTGCGAGGTTGTGCTGCCGCCTGGACCGTGACGCTGGTAGCACGTGTGCGCGCGCGAAAATTGACCCATCGCAATGTGAAAAATAGCGAAGCGTTTGCCCGCCCGTCGTATGTGTGCGGCACACGGTAGCTGCTCGACGCATCATGCGGATTTTTCTCTCTCTTTCATGCGCCCAACAATTCACTTATCGTTTTCCAGCGCCATATTGCCACATGGCAAACAGGAAGAAAGCAACTTGTAAGAGCTTTATGAAACGGCAGATTATTTAGGCACGGGGGCCAGCGGGAAACAAAACCAGCATAACGTGTTTTTGCATGTTGGACGCCCAGCCGAGTCTCGAAACAGTTACATTGAGGAATACAGCTCCTCGTTAGACTATATATACCTTTTCGTTTTTTCATAAATGCAACAAAAAAAATCAAGACGAAAAGGTCGTCAAAAGAAAAAATTAAGAGTGCTACCAGCTCGGCCAACACGACAAAAAGAAATAGCCACCAACCACTCGAATGCCCATGCTAGTGGCGTTTTACGGAGCCACCTGCTCGAATTCTTGTTCCGGACTTCGCAAATGGGGGCGCTAGGGTAACACCGCGCGAGCACTGATGGATGGATGGGTTAGATCGGAGATCTTCATTCGGAACAGAGTGCGTTCGCTCGCTGCAGCGTCACGAACTTCGGGCGCGGTTCTTGTGCGCACCGCGGATTTGGCACGGTTGAGTGCGGCGCTGCATTCCAGGATTTCTTTCTTTCTTTATTTTACCCTCAGGGCTTTACAGCATTGTAGAGGGGAGGGGCAAAAAGCAAAACATACACGTAATAAGTCAGCCAACGCACAAAAAGTACAAAATATTCAATAATAAGAAAACGAGCAAAAGCGAAACGGGCAAAGCAAAACAAACAAAAACGGGCAAAAGCGAAACGAGCAAAAAGCAAAACATTCACGTAATAAGCCAGCCAACGCACAAAAGGTGCAAAAGATTCAATAATAAGAAAACGAGAAAAAAATGCGGTGTGAAATACAAGTTACGAATACAATGAGATACTATCGCGTGCGCAAAATGTAATGCATGTTACATGGAGGATGTCAAGGCCTGACGGAACGCGTCAGGTTCAGTAATACTGGCGGTTGATGCTGACAGAAGATTCCAGTTGCGACATGTGTTAGGAAGGAAAGACTGGGAAAATGTGACGGTGTTACTTCGAGGGATATGCACTTTGCGGGGGTGATCTATGCGGGATGATATGAAAGATGCAGGCTGTAATAAGCGCGATTTTAGAACGTGATTGTGATAGTATATTTTTTGGAACGCGCAAAGGCGAGCGATTTTTCTGCGCATGACAAGTGGAGGGAGATTAAGCCTGATCTTCATGGCAGTTACACTACATGTTCGATTATAGCTGCGAAGAATGAAACGTGAAGACCGGTTTTGGATTGCCTCTAATTTGTTAACGAGTGTTACGTGGCCGGGATCCCATACACATGCGGCGTACTCCAGTAGAGGATGGATGTAGGTGATGTACAGCTGTTTCTTTAAAAAAGTCGGCGCAACAGGAAAGTTTCGTTTTAAGTAACCGAGCATGCGATTAGACTTGGATGTGACGTGATTAATGTCGTCGGACCATGATAGCGAGTTAGTAATGTGAACACCAAGATACTTATAAGACGCGGACATATTCAAGAGGGGTCGCGTTCAGGCTCTAGGAATAGTTATCGATAGATGTGTGGTTACGTGAAACTCTCATTGCTTTACATTTAGAAATGTTAAGTTCCATTTTCCAAAGTTTACACCAATGTAAAATGTTGTTTATGTCTGTTTGTAAGGTTTCGTTGCCGTTATGATCAGTAATTTTACGGTAAATGACACAATCGTCAGCGAAGAGGCAAATAGGGGAGGATATGTTATTAGGCAAGTCATTAATATAAATTAAAAACAGTAGTGGGCCTAAAACAGAACCTTGAGGTATGCCTGAACGCACGGGCACTTCAGAGTAATTAATATCGTTAGTGCAAACAAACTGAGTGCGGTTAGAAAGAAATTCTTTTATCCAGTCAAGTAATAAAGAGTCTATGCGCAAGCAATGTAATTTTAGTAGGAGCAGTTCATGGTTAACCTTGTCAAAAGCTTTGGCGAAATCTAAGAAAATACAATTAATAGTCGCACCTAAGTCAAGTGAGCGTGGAGATCATTAGTAAATAGTATCAGTTGTGTTTCGCAAGAGAAAATTTGCGGAAACCATGCTGAGAGTTATGAAAGAACTTTTTATTGGCCGAACTCCTTTGTCTAAGTCGGTGCTGTTTCGTGACACGTTTGCCCGTAATATATGAGAGAAGCACAGGGCAAGAGCAGTCGATCGGCAAAAGGTGAACGTTCCGGAAGTTGACGAGCATATTTTGTCGTCGTCTTGTGGACAATATACCACAAAACAATTCCCTTTCAAATTAATAGACTGTTTCATGAAGACAAATAATTTTTTCCCTAGCGAGCTTGAACGCCTGACATGCAGAGAAAACGTAGTCACTCAAAAACGTGGCCGCGCATCGCGGCTTACGCGTTACGACGTCAGCGCAGCCCAGACAAATGATGCGCGGCGAAAACCGAACGCGTTCGCAAACTGTCTCTGACTCCGATCTCGCCGCAACTGTGCGTAACAGCGAGCTCTTTACGAGTGCGTTACTTGTTCGTAGTGCTCATATGTTTGGGCGTGTTTTGAACTATTGTAACGTCTATGTCACTTACAATGTCCACCTGGTACTTAAGCCAATATTTAAGAGTCTATATAGAAGTGAATCAACTACTTCAGTACTGTTGCATTGTCTCAATTCTCAACAATTACTTTTCCGCGTGTTTATAATGATAATGATGATCCCCGTTTCTTTGACGCTATATCAATTCAGAATTACATTCTCTCTATTTATTAAGCATTTTCATTGTAGCTGTTTGTTTGCCTGCCTTCGTTCAAGATTTTTCAATTATGCCTTGTACTTGTTTTCCTATATTGTGCATTCCCCTCCTGCTTGGGCCACATGGTCTGTAGTATGATGTAAATAAATAAATAAATAAATAAATAAATAATCTATTTCGTCAGTCACGCAAGTGAAAATCAACCTTAATGAACCCGTTCATACGTTCTTCCATATATCTTGCTTGCGTATGAAATATTTATTTATTTACCTAAAAGGACAGAAAGTTGAGCGAGTTGGTAACAGTCCATAATCAAAAGAAGAGGCGTGCAGGACACGGACACAAGGAGAGCAGTGAACAACACGAACGCCGACTAACAACTGATGCACAGCACAGAGGCGAAAAAGAAAGAAGACACACAGCTCTGCGCATGCTCGGAATGGTAGCGCCACCTGTCAATCGGTTACACGTGCCGGTCTTCGCGAAAGACAACTCCTAAGGCTTTCTATCTCCTCTCTGTTTAAGCTAATCGACGGCTGACTCACGCATGCAGTTCCACTAATACTGATATGCCAGGCCTCAACCAATAAGCGCGTATCTTCGTTCTTATGCCTGTACAGGATCTCGGTTTTGTCTAACTCGGGCATGCAGCTACAGACCTGGCAGTGCAAGGATAGATTGGACGGCGTCCCACCTGATAGCGACCTTCTGTGTTCAATTAATCTTTGATTAATACAACGCGCAGTTTGCCCTACATAAAAACGTCCGCAGCTAAAAGGAATCTTATAAACTACACCCATGCGACAGTCGGTGAAATTGTTCTTGGCTAGGTGCTTAACCGGACAGATATCCGTTCGCTTCTTACCTTCCATCGGCTCATTTCTTCTATGCAATGCAGCACAAACCCTTCCTAACTTATTGGGAGCCGTAAACACAACATTAACCCCATATTTACTTCCCACTTTCTTAAACCTGTGCGAAACTGCGTGGATATACGGAATACTCACGACCTTTTTCTTGTTAATGTTACTCTCTGCTACAGCTTTTGTTCCGGTCGAAATCGACTTCTTAAGACGCTCAGCTACTGTGGCTATGGCTAGTCTAGGGTAACCTGCATCTAAGAGGCGCTCGACCTGCTCATTAAAGCTAATGGTCAAACGGTGCACGCACGACTTCGATAGGGCTGACTTTAAACAGGACAAGGCTATTCCGTTTTTTACTACTTTCGAATGCTTGGAGTCAAAGTTTAACAACGGCTTAGATGCTCTAGGGGAATACTGCCAACACACGTGATTCTGCTCAAATGACAACGACATATCTAAAAATTGTATTACGTTTCTCTCCGGTAGTTCTTTCGTAAACCTTAGACCATCTCCATTAAGTTTAAATTGATCGCTTACATAGGTGACGACGGATTCAAAATCATCCTTCCTACAAAGTACCAAGTAATCGTCCGCATACCGAAATACCCTAATGATGCGGTCCCCTAAGGCCTCTTTTAAACGGCAGTCAAACTTGCTCAAGTATAGATCACTTAGAATATGGGCTACCTTTGAACCTATACAAATCCCTGATTTCTGCACAAACACGCCTTCCCTGTATCCAACTAATGTTGACGTTAAGTACATGGAGAGAATTTCTAGAAAGGTACCTGTGGAAACTCCGCATCTATCTATGAAACCGGACTCCTGCCCTTGTTCTTGAATACATTCTTTCACGCAATTTAGTAAACCTTCATGCGGCAACGAGTAATACAAATCCTCTACATCCATGCTAAACGCTGTGCAGTGGCCAGGATTTTCCTCTGTTAACAACTGAACTAGAGCCTGAGAATTACGTACACGGAAGGGGTCAGAAAAACTTAAGGATGTTAGGCACTTCTGCAAATAGCTAGCTACACAAACTTGCCAAGTCCCTGACTCTGATACAATCGAGCGAAACGGAATTTCTGGCTTATGGGTTTTCGCCGAGAAAAATAATTCTAAAGTGAGCAGTTTTGCCTTTTTAACACTGGAAGCTACCTTATCTAGATTATGTTTCAACAAGAGATCGACAGCTCGTTGTTTTACTACAGAAGGTTTCAGTTTCACAGGTCTAAAATTCTTTTCAACAGCTGCTGAGGCTTTATCAGAAAAGGTGCTATTCGGCATTATTACAAAACAACCTTCCTTATCAGATAAAACAGGTCGAAGCTTATGTTCCACACAGTAATTTACAACCGGTCGGGTAGGGTCAGAGGCCTTAACGAGATCGTTCGAATGCTTGATGCTGGCGAAGCAATCAGAAATACATCGAGACTCAGACTCAATCAGAAATACATCGAGAAACACATTGAGACATCGAGATTTATTTATTTATTTATTTATTTATTTATTTATTTATTTATTTATTTATTTATTGCATCGGGGTGCATTATCTTAAAACCTATGCTGTCTTTATAAAGCACGTATACACATAACAAGGACAGCGTTGAATGACATAAAGGCTCGCAAGACTTCCGCGCATTTCTATTGTATATATATATATATATATATATATATATATATATATATATATATATATATATATATTATATATATATATATATATATATATATATATATATATATGTGCGTGTGTGTGTGTGTTTGAGGAAGAGGGTAACAAACGTTCGAAACATAATTTTTTTACTAACCTTTCGGCAGGTGGGCCTGCCTTCGTCAGAGTAATAGAGACTGCTTGCCACGCAGGGCATATATAGCTTCCGCATATACTGGCGTATCACAAAGCCATGTCATCACTAATATTGTCTCTGAGGAATTATTATTAGTTATCGACGCATGCACGTGGCCGTAGGCCGACACACAATTTCAACGCGCTACGTTATACAATCGTGAAATGACACCTTCAATGTTTCGTCGATAGCCCATACAGAAATACATGACAGCTAAAAGCGCTGACAGCCACTGCTGTAGTGAGTAAATAAACGGAACAGACATCACGCAAAAGCACATGTCATATTCCAACAAAGCGAAAAAAAGAAAAAGAGCAGAAGAAACATAAAACAAGTAGGCAGGCTAAAAATACGTCCGTTCTCGAGAACGTGAGAGTGATGTACACGTGACCGTACTGCGGGGCAGTGCTTCAAGGCAACATACAAGTCAGAGAGCCCGGGCTCTCCTTCATGCCGTTAGACAGCGTGTTGAAGGTATGGATTAAAAATGATTCTCTGAGTTCGCGTTCATGATGTGAGTTGAACCCTGATTCAAGTATTGTGGCTTTAAATTTACTAAAGGAGTGACCTGCGTCAGTGACATGCCTTGAAACAGGCAAATTAGGAAGGGCATACACATGTGCCTTGTGGTTATTAAAACGGTACCTGAAACCTGTCTCGGTTTGGCCTATGTGCTGAAGATGGCAGATGGAGCATTCTAGCAAATAAACGACGTTTGCTGTGTCGCAAGTGAAATTGAACCTGATCTTTAGACTGAAATTCGCAGTGGTACTCGTGGCCACGTTTGTCGTCGTCATGTGTGCGCACACTTTACAGCGTGGTTTCATGCAAGGATGGGACCCAACCGCTTGGGCGTTGTCCTTACGATTCATTTTCGAAGAAGTTATTAAGTCTCGCAGGTTTTTTTCCTCGCCTGTAGACAACCTGTGGTGGCTTAGGAAGCGCTCGCGCAAGGCGCTCGCTCTGCATAAGTATATTGCGAGGTTTTCGGAGAATAGCGGCAAAATTAGGGACGGATGCGTTATGGGTTATAACCAGGTTGACCTGTGAATGATTATGAGAACTCTCCTTAAAACAGAAGAGTGTTCCGCGATGTATTGCGTCGGCGCGATTCACTGCATCGTCAATTGATTTCGCGGATATTTCTGCACAAGGAGAGCATTGCACAGGTTGTTCGGAGCATATCCGCTTAAGCCGTAAGGCCTGGCTAAGGAATGCTGGATTTGCAATGTCTTGTATCCATCGATCTTCATTCGCACATGTATATATATATATATATATATATATATATATATATATATATATATATATATATATATATATATATATATATATATATACATCAGGCGAGCCTCCCCGGTAATGCTCACAATGCAAGTTAATCGTGTGGATGTACGAATTCACGAGATGTCATGGAGTAAAAATTAATGCGCGTGTCGCTACTCACGTAAGTACATGTAATTCTGTTATATAACTACAGCAACGTTTTTGAGTGCCTGTGTTATATGCAACTATGGACCTGCCAAGCCTTTTCTGGGAACTACACTTCGATCCATTTTTTTACGCACGCGTCTGAACTACAGTGCGCAATGCATTGCACGTGTTACTGCGGCTTTCGTTCAGCCATCAAACATTAGTTTTTGTTTGTGTGTTTTTCGCTGTACAGATTGTTTGCCCACGCAAACGTCTCGGCTGACAGTGAAAGTGCGGCGCAAAATGAATAACAGCACCAAAGGGCTCGCAGCGCCAGAAGAGACAGCGTACAGACGGGCGTTCTGCACTCTTGCAAGGTCAGGAGTACAGTAAGACGGTGGGATTATACAGCTACTGGTGGGGGAGACATGATTACCAGCGACTATATATATATATATATATATATATATATATAATTCGGGGAAGAAGTTCTGTGGGTCCGGTTCAAAAGTAGTTTAGAAACAAATTGCGCACTTGCGAAAATCGCACGTTTATTATTCAACGTTTCGGCCGTGGCATTCTGACGAAGGCCGTGCCACGGCCGAAACGTTGAATAATAAACGTGCGATTTTCGCAAGTGCGCAGTTTGTTTCTAAACTATGTATGTATATATATATATATATATATATATATATATATATATATATATATATATATATAGTTTTAATTCATGCCCCGGTCTAACGGAGAAGAGGGGAACAGACAGACAGACGGTGAACTTCATTCTGGTCCTGAGGAGCGACTCTGAACACTCGGGTAGGAGTCGCCGCAGACCGCTCTCACGTCGAGACGGGCAGCCCCTGCCTATCTGCCGCGTCGCGGGTCCTCTGGAGTACTCGTAGCTCAGCGGTGAGGCCGGAGCTCTCGAGGGCCTCCTGTTAGATTAAAAAAAAAACTAATTCTAGGCAGAGACAAACAGTAGGAGCTCTTTTCGCGAGGTGCATGCAGGCAGTAGGCTCAGTGGAATTGCCGAGCGGAAAGATGAGGCTTGAGTAGGAAAGCGTAAAGTTGGCGCTTTATTCGGAGTGCTATCGTTTCTCTCTCATGCCTGCACAAAGTGACACATTTAATAAAAGGAAATAAAATAAAATAAAGCAAGATGAACAAGTTGACGTTTGTATCATGGAATTTATTATGGCGACTAAAGAAAAGCAACGCTAATTTTCATTAGCTGCCAGTGTACACTTAAAAATACTGAGCAGTTACAATTTAAATTTAAATGTAATTTGAATATGACACCTCAGCGGTCTCGTCCCACTAAGAAAATCTGGGATAATGTGTCTGTGTATTGGTCCATCCCCTGTATTGGGTACGTGCCATAACAGAGAGAAGAAGAAAAAGAAAACCTAATTTGGTTGTGTGTCCAAATTAGATTACGCCATGAGCAACGTAGTCGGTTATAGACACATGAGAGACCTACATCGACCAACACGGATGTTGGCTATATAGCTTGTGAGCACGCCACATCGGTACAAGTTGTCCATGCACTGTTTGTGGGAATGCTGGGCCGTTATCCTCTATTTGCGTGGTTGGTGTGGTGCAGAAAGCCCGTTCACTTAGTCTGCGATATCGGCAGAACATGACGCTGCCTTACTGGAATAGCAAGGGCCCATGGTCCTTCCGCCGAAAACTGACATAAATGCGGTAGTGGTTCCTGCATATGTAAGTCGCACGCCTGACAGAAAACAAACAAATTAAAACAGGCACATCTTAGAGAAACAAGGTAATCGCATGGGTGATACAGATGAAGGTATAGCACAACCCTAAAGACGAATTCATTAATTGCTTGTTAGACGCTTCCAAGAAACGTGCATGTTCTCAATTTCGTCGGCGAGTCCTTGTTATTGCACGGGTACATCGCGCTTGCTGCCAAATTTTTTTTAAAAAGGAACTGGTCGAAACGTTTGTGTTTTTTTATGGCTCGCAAGGAGCATCAGCTAACGCGCAAGACAATCGACGATACGTCCAATTAGACTGTATGACACGCCCCGCCACGGTGGTCTATGGCACTCAGCTGCAGATCCGCAGGTCGCGGGATCGAATCCCGACTGCGGTGGCTGCATTTCGATGGAGGCGAAATGTTGAGGCCCATGTGCTGTGCGATGTCAGTGCACGTTAAAGAACCCAGGTGGTCGAAATTTCCGGAGACCTCCACTGCGGCGTCTCTCATAATCAGAGCTGGTTTTGGGACGTTGAACCCCACAAATCAATCAATCAAACTGTATGACACCGTGTGCCGAAAGCGCTGTTATGGCGGTATGCTGATTTGACTCTTATACCACATTGCACCCGGGGTTCTTGAATGCGCGACCGAGTCTAAGCTCACAGGCCTCCTTTAAATAATGCACTTGCTCGGGTTTTAGGTGCCAAAACGATGATATGATTACGAGGGCGCGACGTAGCGGAGGTCTCCAGAAATGTTAACCAACTGGGGTTCTTTAACTTGTGCTGACATCGCACGGTACATCTCTAACGTCAAGCAATGCAACCGTCACAGCCGAGATCAAACCCGCGCATCCACCGGGTGAGCAGCTGACCACCGTAACCACTGTACCGCCTCGAGCAGTTTCTTTTAACAGCAGAGCTGTTTAGGGTCCATCCGGTGCCGTCTATCCGCTGTCCGTCCTTCGGTGTCACGTGGGAGCCTAGATGGTCCTTCTAGTCCCGATGGCTTCTCGACTCGTTATTCCTGGGGAGCCGGCGCTATCACAGGTGATGGTTTTATTTGATTTCTGGGGTTTTACGTCCCAAAACCAGCTGTGATTATGAGAAACGCCGTACTGGAGGGCTCCGGAGATTTCCACAACTTGGGGTTCTTTAACGTGCACTGACATCGCACAGCACACGGGCCTCAACATTTCGCCTCCATCGAAATGCAGCCGCCGCAGCCGGGATTCGATCCCGCGACCCTCAGATCAGCAGCCGAGTACCACAGCCACTACACCACCGTTGCGGGGCTACAGGTGCTGGTTCTTCTCTTTTTGGGAGTGGGATCATCACACTGCTCGAACTTCCGCAGGTGTCGAATCGAATCATTACATCATTCCAAGTTACGCAGGCGTTCCGCGAGCGCGTGCCTTTTCTAGTCATTGATACTGGCCGAAGTGAACGGCTGCGGGATACTCTCTTGAGAGATCTAGCGTCGGCGCCGCGCCACTTCGCGCCTGGCAATCGGCAGCGTCGGAAGGCCAGTGCCTATGGTTTCCTACTAAAGCGATCACAAAGCAGTCCTGGTGAAAGGTAAGAATCCCGAGCGATGGTAATAAAGAAAAACCCGAAGAAGAACAGCATTCCAACAAAACTGAAGAAGCTCTGCGGTGTAATCAAGGAACGCGGCCCTTGTGAGCGTTAAGTGGTAGCCTAAGTGAGGAGTTTGCAGAAGAAGATTTGAAGCACAATGGAAAACCAGATATATGTGAATGGGGTGCAGACGGGCGCAATAAATGTGTGTATAGCGTACTCTGTGTGTGTCAGTCCAAATATTTGCTGTTTCCGCAGTTGGAACTGGAGCTTTTATGTCCCCCCAACTTCGCCGCCATCGAGATGCGGCTGCCAGGTCAGAGTGTGGAACTCGCGGAGCAACGCCATAGCAGTTAAGTCGCTGCAGCGCGTGCTTGAAGGCACAGTAAAGGGAGAGGGCGAGTGACCTTAGACTGGTAAGTTATTGGCGGAAACTATACTTTTGTTTATTTCACCACCACAGGTCTACTTAAAAAAATTACAGCATATCCACGGAGTGAATGATGATGAGTGGGCGAAGCTCGGGATGTGCATCGTAGATCGTGCCGAGTTCCGGATTAATTTAGTTAACGCGCATGCTACGAATCCTCACGGTTCAAATATGCACAATGCACAAGTGAAATCTCCCACCGGCACTTCATTGCAAGTCAAGATCCAGTGCATATATATATATATATATATATATATATATATATATATATATATATATATATATATATATATATATATATATATATATATATATATATGGGTTTTGCCGGTGAACGCTTCTCCAACGCGAGCAGTCGGTATTTCTCAATCAAGAAACTCGCTAGGAGACGCTGCCTGCGCCAACGTAATCTCTCGCGTTTGCCGGGGCAGTGTCGAGTTCGCCGGGGAGCACGTGGCTCCGGCGCTCGCGGCGAGGGCGAGCGCCGGGAGCCAGGCGCTCGCCCTCGGCGCGTGCGTGCCCTCCGGCAGGCACGCGCCGGTGGCTACCTACTACGACGACGACTACTACTACTACTACATACATCGGGGACGCACGACCCACGCCTTAAGGAGCTTCGCCCCTAAAAAAGACTAAATGAAGACCAAAACGTAATTCTTAGATTTCGCCCTGAAATAGTTACTCATGAATTCATCACGCCATGGGCTTCAAACTTATTTTCGTATAGTGGTGATAATTGATCCTGACAAAATTTCCTGAAACTTGGTACGTTACGTTTCCGGTATCCAGAGAGGACACTGTACCTCATCTTTGCCGCTTGAGAACCATATACGTAGACTCTATTACGCACCGTCAAAACCTACGACCTCACAGCGATATGGGCGAGAACTTCGAGGCGACGTCGAAACTCGCCCTTCTCTCTCTCTCTATAGGGCTGTGTGTTTTTTTACCGCGTTTTTCTCACTTCTACGGAGCGTCTTCTTGGGGTAAGAGCGATGCTTTTTGGTATCGCGAAAACGGTATAATTCGATATCGCGATAAAGAGTTTTCATTTTTCTGCGCCTGCGGCTCAAAAACCGACGCGAACAGATGGTTGCGAGTGGGGATCTTTCCTGTCCCCGTTTTTAGTTAACATCGCTTATTTCATATCGCAAGTACGAACAAACTATCGGCCTGCAACAAGGGACGAATTTCTCGCGTGTTGACGTCGCACCAGCTGCTCCGTATACGCGAACTCTGTTCTACTAATGTCGCTCGCTTACTCATCGCCAGGCTTTCGCCGCCCCCACCCACCTTCGATTGGCTTCTTTTTTTTTCTCTTGCAACTCTCCAGCAGTTCTGTCATGGTCTCTCTTTTTTTTCCTCAACATCGCGTCTGCGCATTAGTGAGCGCTGTGTAACTCATCCGTGTATCTCCAAGTAATCACAAGGCTCCGTTTAACTGACGATTACAACTGCAGCTCGAAACGAAACAAGGCGCGTTAATAACGACCCGATTTTATTGTCCTCCGCTTTGTGAATTGCTCAGCGACGGCCATATGGCGCACGGGGAAATGTTGGAAGACGACAAGCAAGGTGAGTATTGGACTTCGCAGGGTTCCGTGCGAACCCGGTTTAATCGCAAGCTTTATACTTCAATCCTTCAATCGATGGCTGGGCCTGCGACCATGTTAACAGGATCTGGTAAGGAAGCCGTCGCCCTTGTCGACATTGCGGTCTGTCTACATGCAAACAACGTATTGAAACTCGCATTTCGTTCACTTGGTTTGTGCGAAATTGCCATGGCAGGGCACGAATGTATGATCGACGCGAGTGAACAATCATGGAATCATGAGCACGACATGCTCGTCGTTTTGCGTCGCGATTAACAGTGATAAAATCACCGCGTGGTGCGCGTTCCCTCATCGCTCGGCCGGGGATTGCTGCCACACGCGAATGGGTGTCAACCTTTACAGCCCACGCCAAATTACCTTCACGCTACGACAAATGAATTTAGAAATTGATTAATGCGAGTCATGTCGAGGAATCTTTACGACTGTGAAGGAGGGCTTCCACCGTGAAGTCGTCTTTACATGCGGTTGGACGGATACGGCGAATTCGTTTCAAAGAAGCAAATTTTTTCGAAGCTTTTAGCCTCTCTGCGAAGCCGCCGTAAGCGATGCAAAATGATCAAGCGGACGGCATCGTTGGGATGGGCTCAATATGCACGAAGCACTGGGGAACACATACTGCGGCAGCAAATTGTATACCAATCATGGCTCTTCCACGAGACACGGTCGTTCATGTATCAAGTAAAGATATTCTTATTTTTCCACGTGGCACTCGCGGGAATATGCTAATACTTTGTTGGGGAAGCACCCATCTCACGGGTCAGTCCATGCACAGAACATTGCTACAGAAAAATTTTCGCAGCAGCAAAGCGCACCCCTGTATTGACTTGAAATTACCTTCAGGGCGTGTCGTTAAACAAAACATGAGAGATGGGCGAAGATTGTCGTTCAGGGCAAGATAAGCCCCAAAAATCTTTCCATTACGCTCGAATTTATTGTGCTATTATCACCCGTCGTTCACAGCTGATTGCCCCCGTGAAAACACCGGGCGGAGAGCCGCTCTGCTCAACGACGAAAGGCGAAACGGAATGCCGTTGGGGCGGAATCAGATGTGTCCATCACAGAAAAGCAGGGGGAGGGATGTAGGGCACGCATGGGTGCTTTCTTTTCTCCTCAACTTGTACAAAGGGGGAGAAGGAAGGTGTAACACGCACACTTCCCACGACCGCCAAGATTAGGCAGCTCCTATTACCGGCCGCATTATGCTCCGGGCAGTAATATACTGCTGGCAGATATACGATATGTAAATAATGACCGAGAAATAATGACCGAAGGAATAAGCCTCACAGAAGTAGGATTCTAAATTGAAATTCAAACGTTAAAGTGTAATTACCGAATTTCTGCCTGTCAGGGAAGGGGGGGGGGGGGGAGATGAGTTTGCCCAAACGGCCGAGACCATCCTAGAGTGGCCATTCCCTCTCCGAAACATGAGGACGGCTACGCCTCTGAATGGAACCATTCTTTCTTGGTATTGCAAGGTAATGTACCGCGACAATCACCACATGTAAAAATATTTGTTTCTTTTAAACCAGGTGATCGAAAAGCCAGAGCTAAAACGAAACCGAGCCTGCAGCTGGTGAGGGGCACACCGTTCGCCACGCATCTCCTCCGCGAGTGCTTCGAGTCGGCCATGGACTACAGCCATAGAGAAGGCGACCTGTTCATCGTCACCTACTTAAAGTGCGGCACCACTTGGATGCAGCACATCGTGTACCTCATCCAAACCGGTGGCGAACGCGTCCTGCGAACGCCGCCCAGTTCCACGGTGCGTCGCCTTACTTTGAAGTCTGCGGGTCTCGTTGCACGCGATGGGCCGCCAGACCCGGTGCCATGAAGAGTCACCTGCCATTGCACCAAACGGGCTACTCCCCGGAGGCACGCTACATCGTCGTGATCAGGAACCCTTTCGACGTCGTGGTGTCGTTACACCACTTTTGGCGCATGATATCGTCCTACGAGTACTACGGGGACTTCGACGACTCCTTTGAGAACTTTGTGGACGGTTCCATCAACAGCGGGGATTACTTCGACTTCTACAGAGGATGGTGCCGGCGCATCGACGACTCCAACGTGCTCTTTCTCGTTTACGAAGACATGAGGAAAGACCCCGAGGCAGCCGTACTGAAGGTCGCCAGGTTTCTCGGCCACGAGGAGCGCATGTTGGCCGGCGACGGAAGGGTTCTTAAGGACGTGCTCAAGTACAGCAGTTTCGAGGAGATGAAGGAGTACACCAACAAGATGATCGACGAGTTCTACGAAGGGGTGTTCCCCTTTCAAGGGGAGGAGTACAAAGGCCTCCGCTACCTGCACCGTATCATTCGCCGTGGTTCAGGCCTGGGTGGTGCCGGCGATTCTGGAAGTTCGCCGGACAAGGTGGTCTACGTGCGCGAGGGAACTGTCGGCGGCTGGAAGAATTATTTCTCGCCAGAGCAAACCCGGCGTTTGGGCGAAAAGTTTCGGTGGGAGACCCGCGACACGCCCATCGCCAACTTGTGGCCAGAGTTAAACATTGGCAACCGGGAGAGCACTCACAAAATGTGAAGGCTGCATTTTTTCGTCAGTGGTTTAACTTTTACCAAATGTCCCGCGGCATGCTTTGAGTGATGCGGGTATGTTTTCTTGTGCCGCAGTTAATTAAAGAACGAATAAAGAAAAAAGAGATGCTACCAGGTTGTTCACGTTGCAGAAAAAAAAAGCAACTGATTGTAGCTGCTTCATTCTAAATGCTGTTCCTTACGGCGATCGATTACTTCCCTCGGTATACTGCCACAAGACAGCGGTAGAGTGATTCCTAAAGATGACCTGTAGATCCTGCACATTGTGGGACTCGATCTCGTGCGAAATAGTCAGCGAGGAAGTTGCCTATGCCGGAGTGCTAGGCATTGAGCCAAGCATTACGAGTAGGATCCACGTCTTCGCGCAAATTCAGCCGTTCTCTTTGTGACGTGGATTTATCGAGTTCGTAGGTATAGTACTGTGGCGCACATTGACGCACTGTGGTGTCTGTGAACGATATTGCACTGATGTCTGTTTTGTCGAAGAGAAATGCGCGCAACTGCGCGCTTATTTGTATATCGTTAAGAGTCGTTAGGCCGAGAAAAGCCGCAGAAAAGCCCGCTGAGTGATAGTAACATAAGAATTGTTTATCACATTGTTATAAGGACGGTTAACACATACCACCACCGCGTGGGAACGGCGTACCATAGACGAGTCGTAACGTGTTTGCCTGGCACCGTGGCAGCCCAGGTTCCAATCCTATCCTCCACTGCGTGCTATAGGTTGCCTTCGGTCATCACGGCAAATTTGTCTTTTTCTGTCAACTAGTATGAACGGTATCTCTTTCTTTTTTAATCCCCGCAATGTGTGTTCTCATCAAATTTTCAGCGTCTCTTGGGATGGATGGATGGATGGATGGATGGATGGATGGATGGATGGATGGATGGATGGATGGATGGATGGACGGATGGACGGACGGACGGACGGATGGATGCATGACTCCATCCGGCCAAAGTTGTTAAGAGATACTTCGAATTTAAGAAGCAAGCGATCGCTCACTTGTATGTTGCATGCCTCGCAATTTTTATTCACGTCATAAGAAACGGAATGGCCTATGCGTGTCCTTTTCAGTGCTTCCTCTACAGCTCATCACATGTTTATATTCCTTAGCAAATGCATTGTCGCTAATCTCCACGGATACTTCCGTGATCGCCCACAGTAGTTCTGAAAACACGCTCAGTGTGCACACCGGATGAAAGTACGCTGCTGTCCCGCACGAACACTTTGCGCACACTGAGATAGACGCATATACGTTGCGATGCTAGCGCCTTTGTCCTCAATGAAAAGCGACGCTTCATTATTTTCTATGGCTAAGGAAAGGAACTCCCGAAAGTATTAGTGAAAAATTAAATGTTGTCCATTCTTGGCACCTACATATGAACTAGATATAGCTTGCGAATTATACACGTTCTAAATGGATGCATGCTGGCGTATGGAAATAGAGCGAGAACTACACACTTCCCCGAGTTTTTCTTCTCAAATATCCAACTTCATATGTCACTTTGCCTGTCTACCCGGCAATGCTTTCTTTTATTAAGCTCTACCTTCTTATTAGATGCTAACCAAGGAACACCCTTCGAATACCCTCCAAAGGGGCGCGTCATGTCTTGCGCAAGTCTACAATAACACTCGTTGCGCTGAGCGTCGCTGGGCCCAGCAGGTTCATTATACAAAGTTGCATTGTAAGCTATAACAGTGGCTGCCTCATTCCTGTCGTGTGTCAGGTCCCCGGCGTTCAAGACGTTCAGACTTCCAAGCACCGCATTGCTGTGCTCGATCGCTGGCCTGAGAGCTGTGTTCTTCCAGCGACACTATAGCGCGCTAAGGTTGGCGGAGATTTTTCCTTGTTTGTTCTTTTTTTCTATGTCACGGTGCCAAAAGAAATTACACATAAAGATAACATCGGGAAACGAACGCTTGAAGCACGATTACTATTTGAGAAATGAGGGATGCGCAAGTCTGCAATTTGGAGAAAGTTGTCATGAAACATTGGCATCAACCTGTCAGTTCGTGCTGGTCGATCTCTCATGACTCGGGCGGAGACGCTGCTATGATCACTGGTGAATGATAAAGAAAAAAATAATAGATTGATATTAGCAACGTGGCGAGAAGCGACGAAAGAAAGCAAGCGCTAGCGCCAATTTTGTAGTAAATAGGTCCATTTTCTATTGGTTCTTTGTGCCTTGTCGAAACTACGAGGCACGCCCACAATGTCGCATCAGTGAGCCCGCGGCGGAGGGGCGGGCAAGCTTTTCTGATTGCCATGCGCACGTGTGTGTGTGTGTGTCTGTGTGTGTGTGCGTGTGTGTATGTGTGTGTGTGTGCGTGTGTGTGTGTGTGTGTGTGTGTGGCAGTGTGGGCAGTGTCTCGTTATCTAGTGCAGATGCGATCTTCACGGGCACCGGAGAATAAACCATATCACCCGACACTCCTATTATCCTACGAGAGCTGCAAGGGGAAGAAAACACGCTCACTTGGTGACGGTTGACAACCCCGCTACCAAAGCTTCCTGTGGTGCTGAGTGATGCTCCTCTGTAGACGAGGAGTGTTATGCGGAGCAGCTTTACTCGACATCATGTCAACCTCAGCCAACGCACTTTTATTAGGCAACTTTAATGTAGCTCGTCAATTTTCGATGCGTTCTAGCTTTTTCAATGTCCGTGAACATTTCGTTGATAGAAGTTCTTTGCGGAGAACGTAAGCAAGTTCTCTTCAAGAGTATCCAAACATCGCATGATCATCACCAGTTTTCCGCACGTACGTCATTGCCCCGCCACGGTGGTCTAGTGGCTATGGTACTCGGCTGCTGATCATAGGGTCGCGGGATCGAATCCCGGCCGCGGCGGCTGCATTTCGATGGAGGCGAAATGTTGAGGCCCGTGGGCTGTGCGATGTCAGTGCACGTTAAAGAACCACAGGTGGTCGAAATTTCCGGAGACCTCCGCTACGGCGTCCCTCATAATCAGAACTAGTTTTGGGACGTTAAACCCCACAAGTCATCAATCATCATCACGTACGTCATTGAGAGGGCACCTCTCACTGGTCTCGTTCGCTCGCGGCTGGTTCACCACAGCGGCGCGCTGCAGTTTAAATCGGTACCGTTACCGTCCGCCCGTGGCACGAGAAAGTCTCTTCGTGGCACATTTCGCGGCGCAGGTTTTTCGGGTATTGCGGCCGGCTCAGTCGTATCATATACAAATGTGTCATACGATCTCAAAAGGTTTTTTTTTTCTTTTGTTAACTTGCCCCAAGTTTTTGTTGTATCGTGTGAGCATCTTTTTGTTCAACTAAGTACTCAACGGCCTTTCGTTCTTTGATCCGATCAGTCTCGACGTTCACATTTTCAGTTCCCTTCGGTTTCTCTAAATACCTAGAAACCGTATTCACGAGAAAGCTCCCACGGGCCTTCATTCCCCGAAGTTATCTCTATACTGGTGCGGGGCGCATCATAAGCGAAGCTCGCCGGCAAACGACTAATTTCGCTTAAAAACAGGAACCTTTGTGAAATGCGAACAGAAGCCCTTGGGGACCTCTATGTTAGCCTGGCATTATCACCAGCGAACTTGTCCAATCCGTTCGTCGCAGTGGCTCAGGTGCGAAAGCTACGAGGACCTGGTCTCTCAGCCCCTTCTGCTAGGCAGCATCTACCTCCGCGATTGTCGTTTTTACCGCGCCAGCGAGCAAAACGAACGAGAATTAATGACAAAAAAAGAGAGATCTGCCTCAAGGTGACAGGCTGACGCGCGACGTCGACATCGGGGGCAGCCGTGCAAAACTTAGACGTCTTAACAAGCGCAAAGGAACACGCATGGCCCATAGACAGGACTTCTCTCCCTTGTGTTCGTATTCGTTTGCGCTTGTTACGATGTTATCGCATCTAGCTTAAACGTCTGCGCTGAAAGGCCATATAGGCTCGCAGCGAGCCGAAGATCATTTTAACTCTTCAATAAATTTACTCACAGGGAAATTTGTTTCTTGTTTCTGACTTTTTTTTTTGGAACCGACTTGAAGAAGAAAATTTCGAAGCACTGTATCGGGCATTTTTTTCGAACCGAAAATGTTCACCCTTACAAAAACTTACTGACGCCATCGGTGGGATAGCTACCGGTTTGGCCATCGGGAAAGATATGCGTTAAGAGAACAGGGAAGGTTAGGAGGGGGGGGGGGGGGCAGGCGGAGGAGGGAGAGCGACAGTCGAAAGTCGGTCAGTCTCCGGTTTGTTTTCCTGCACGGTCTGGTACCAGCAGGAATAGGAGGGTGGAAAATGGTAACTTCGGCCACTTGATTTAGATTCATATTGAAGATATTGACAACACCATATAAGACAAGGACAAAAGGCGAAGGAAAACTACAACACGGCGCTGACATCTCAGCTGATCGAATGAGGGAGGGCTTCGTCCCTTGGCGTCTAATCTCCTGCCTTCATGAACTTTTCGGCAGTATGGCGCGAAGCTCACACGTGTTATATGTCAGGGGTAGCTGGTAGCTAGAAGTAGTTGATATATACTCCGTTTCACTACTTCCGTGCAGCAGAGCCAAAGCTACGAGGCCATCCAACGCAGAATTCTTGCAAAGCGAGATGTGGTGCAGTGTTCGGAGATGCACCCGCCGAGCCAATCATGCCAATAGGGAGCCCACCCCTCCTTTCGAACACTGCCACTGTCACTACCCACCAATGGCAGAGAGCATGGGGCAGATGGACACGTTTAACATGCATTCTCTCTCCTGATTGGCCGAAGAGACCTCTAGCTTCCATAGCACTGCACAGAACCAGAGCCGTATATTCCCTTCGGGAGAGTTTGGCGGATGGGCGGGGCCAACAGCCAGCCAAGTTTAGCGGCCGCGCAATCCGCCATTTTGTGCCAAGCGCCCGGCGGTCGCCTTGGCGAGCGTTAGCGATGCATCGCTGGTGAGCTTTTACCGTAAACAAATAACTGCAAATAACGTGTGCATGTAATGTGATCACGGAAAGGTGTGTTTACAGAAGCCGAGCTTAGGAAGCGTGTAAGGTAGAACTGCGTTTAACTGGCGTTGCTGACAAAAATATAACGCATTCACTTCGGCGGACGTCAGCACCACAACTTTTTGCCGATTTGATTTAAAATAGTGATAAGACAGTTGTCACTTAAACGGTGTTTGAGAACGGACCCGCAAGTTTCTCACTTGATTCGATTATATTAAACTTGCTGCAGGTTCAGTGAAGGGCACTGGCAAAGGAGATTATCGTTTAGAAACATGGTACCAAAAGCACGCGAACAAAAATGCTAATCAGTGAAGCTGCCTTATGTACACTGTGCTAGTAAGAGTTTGTTGTGGCACGTTACGCTAATATTGCGGGTAGGTGACGTAATTTTGAGCTCATTTTTATGAGGATTTCACTAGATTATGTGTTCCTATCGCACGCCCATTTTTATTAACTCATGCCTCATGAAAATCTCAGAACCAGATGTTCCTTTGTTTGCTCATATAATATACATCTTGAGGGACTTATCGACACAGGGCTTGAAGGAGTTGAATTACAAGCCAAAAAAAAGGTGAAGGGGCATGCTATTTGGTGGCTAGAAATCAACAGAAATAGAATGGACCGTACTTGTGAGCATGCAGAAATGCAATCATGCAAAATTCAAAACTGGTGTGTTCTAGCCTCTGAATAAGCATGTTTCAGCCAACGGGAACTTCACACGGAGAGAACCAATTATCGCACACCAACACCGCGAGACACCTAGACACAAAATGGCGTTGGCGAGGAGGGAGGGTTGTGTTGCCAGACTCCGGCGCGGCAGTTGCCAGACTGGCGGCGAGATCAAGAAACCGCCAAACTCTCCCGAAGGGAATATACGGCTCTGCACAGAACTACTGGAACAGCGTGAAGAGCGAGGGCAAGGGAAGATGTAAGTGAGTAATTTCCTGAGAACACATTTTAGCGCAAAATGAAAAAAAGCAGACTTAGAAAGGAAGAGGAAGCAAAAGGTAGAGCGCTAAACATCAACTGACCTTATTTTTACATGATTGCTATCTGGGGTTTAACGTCCCAAAACTACCATATAATTATGAGAGACGCCGTAGCGGAGGACTCCTGAAATTTCGGCCATTTGTCAGCGGTGAAACTGCCTACGACGAATAGCTCGACATTGAGCCTAGTCTTACGCGTCGGATTAAGGTATTTGAGCAAACAGTGGGCGCATGCTTAACGTGGGCTAACCAGGAAAATCCACAGCACCACGGCGCCCAAATGGTACAGCTCATGGTACGACGTAACGTTGGCAGTCATGTCAGTGCACAGCACAGACCATTCTTCTGTGGAGGTAAAATGCACACCATGGTGCGCTGATGTGCATATCATGAGCGTCGTTTGCTGAAGTATTCGTATGGGATCGAGCAAAGTGGGACCAAAGCCTAGTGACCCTAAAATATATGCCGCACTAAAATATATGTATTGTTGATTACATTACCATGATAGCGCTTAACAAACAGAAGCGGAATTCACGTCACGCAAGCACGATTGTTGCCGCCCTGACGAAGACAAGTCCGCTTGTCGAAACGTTGGCTCCTGCGACATTCCCTGTTCTAAATCGTACTTTTCGATTTGTTCATCGATTCAAGCACGATTGTTGCAATTTCCGGTGTGATACGTTTACTTACTATACATACCGTGTGGGAGGAGCCGACGGGTAGCCTATGGAGGTAACGTGCTTGCATGGGACCTCGTAGGCCCAGGTTCGATGCCACTGTATACTGCTTGGGAGGTTGAGTGTGTGCCTATGTGATCGTTATATTTATGTTTCAATCGCAAGCAATGGCAAATTAACGATGTGCCTTTCTAATTCTTAAGTGTGTTCTGCAGATGTGTTAGATGTCTGTTTTGGTTGGTCCTTGGTTGATATAGGCTGTGTAAAATTAAAACATCTGTGGCGCGTACACGCATACCGCAGGCCAAGCACTACGGGTATGAGCCATGCATAATTGCAGTATCGCTAATTGTGACGTACGTACATGACCAATGTGTCATGTTATAGGTGTAAAGGTCAGTCATAAATCTTTATACATTCATAACCTACCATGCAAATATCCGGGAATTGCATTCCAACGAGACGACCAGGAGAGCACCGAGACGTAGGCGGATAGATAGATAGATAGATAGATAGATAGATAGATAGATAGATAGATAGATAGATAGATAGATAGATAGATAGATAGATAGATAGATAGATAGGGTCAAAGTTGCTCAAGTGCCCCAATAGTTTCTCATTTAAAGGAACGCTTACACATATGTACTCATTGGCTTGTAATTCGTGACTGGAAGGTCCAGCCCGACGTCGTCCAACATAGTGAGGACACAGAGAGAGCTGCAGCTATACCGGCGTTCTCAGGACTCATCAGAGGGCCAACATGCTGCCACTCGTCGAAAGGAACAAATCCGTTGCGACCGTCATGACCAGCATTTATGACCCCGGGACGTATTGCGCACCTGTTTCATCCACTTCACTCGCTGAGCTTAGTAACGGAAGTGGAAGCAATGACCCTGAGAGAATTCTAGAGTTCTTTATTGGGTGCGGTGTTTTATAGGCATGATACGGCGCAGCCGGCCGGGACTGAGCAACAACATTCGCGATTTTGGTTGTGTGTTGCTGTGTATCAAGTTGCGAGACCATCATACTTTAGTTGACCGAAGGAAGGCCGGCTATTCCCACCTTCGAAAACGAACAACATCGACCAAGAAATCTAGCTTGTTATCTCTCTCTCTCTACGACTTACTGTCCCTTCCTTTATTATGACATGGACGCGCCGGCTCCAGTGGTGCCTGAAGAGAGAAAGCAGAAAGGACACTTAGGCAACACGGGAGATCAATTCATGAAACCTTTCTTTCGTAAGTGATTTTGCCATTGGGTTGCTGCCTTCGCTAATGACATGTCCAGCATCGTGATTGGTTGAAACATTTTCTTACGAACATTTTTAGCGTAAGTTCTTTCACAGAGGAGCTGTTAAAGCCTCGATAAGTTGGTCATGTTGATGTCTGCAGCATCGATCGAAGTGGAGACGGTGTGAAACGGGGAGAGGAGTTGTGTATAGAAAAAGAAAGAGTGACAGGCAAAGTGAGAGGAACAAAGAAATAAACAAAATGTGGTTTCTTGGCGAACGGGATCGAACTGGGTACCCACGATCCGAGGAGGGAGAAGAGAGAGAAAGATTAGAAGGAAAGCACGGAGGTTAACCAGAAGCTGGCATCCGGTTTGCTACCCTGCACTGGGCCTGGGGAAATACGGGATGAGAAGATGGACAGAGGGAAAAAGTGAAAGTAACAAAAAAAGGGCACGCGCATGGCGAGAGAGAGAAAAAAACACAGTAAGGGCGTTCTAGCTACAGTCGTCCATATAGCTGAGCATCATAACCACTACGCTATATGCCCGCTTTTTTATTATGGAGAAGAAGAAAAGAGCATTGTGTTAACAGAAATATTTGGAAAATTAGTAATCATGCAGGCACAGTCAAACACGTATCAAAGGTGAAAATCCGGTCAAGACTGTGACGAGAGAACTCGTATCTGCTCCGAATTTGAATTCCCCGTTCATTGCGCCGCACCGATTATAACACAACTTGCTATGGAGGAGAGAAAGAAAAACTGAAACAGAGGAAGAGAGAAAAAGAAAATTAAAAAGCTTTTTAACAAGGCGGTGCTCGTATCCGGGTAACCAGGGTCCGAAGGGGAGCATCACAACCACTAAGCTATATACTCACGCTTGCAGAGCATGCGTTTATGGGAAGCATATCACTGCGTCGTATACCGACGACTGTAACACAAATTGCAATAGGCGAGAGGAAAAACTGAGAGAGAGAGAGAGAGAGAGAGAGAACGAAAAAAGAGGATGATTATGTAGTGCAAAAAAGTTTGGTGCGCTTTGCTAAAAAGTCGCACCTCCTTTGATTAACTTGGCAATGCTTTGCTAAGCGCCCTTCCCACCCGCTCCGCTGATCACTAGTGTTTGCGATAGCAGAGCCATTAATTTGTTGTAAATGCGGGTACTGGTTGGCATTATGCCCCGAAGTACAGTATGCACTTCTTTCCTCAGGACGCAATGGCCGATGTCTACCATACTCACGAAGCCTTTCCTTCGAAAGTATTCTTTGTCATCAGCCGGTTGTCATCTGCAATTATGTGTCCCGTGCCAGAATTGACAGAAATTTTCTCTTAAGAAGAATTCAACGAAAGGGCCTTTTGGGTATGGAACCCTACCCATTTGAGTGTGAACAGGTCTTGCGGAAAAACCGTCGTAAAGAGAGAGAGAGAGAGAGAGAGAGAGAGAGAGAGAGAGAGAAAAGAAAGACAGACAGGACACAGTTAGCTCGGGTTCGAATGGCGCCATGAATAACGTGACACCTTGCTCAGTTTACGGATCCCAAGAAAGTAGCTCCGAGAAGTTTCGCGATATGGGTATAATGGACGGCGTAATACTGCAAGACGATCGAGCGTCGAGCCCGCGGTTACTCTCGCTCCATAGGACACTTGCAAGTGTTGCGGATAGCAGCTGACAGCGAACCTCCCTGTATAGTAGTCGCGAAACAAGGCGAACCGCGTATCCTCGTGACTCATTTACGCGACGCATAAATGATGGTGGAAGGGTGGAGGGGGACAAACTGTGCCACCATAGCCAACAAAGCCACTGGCGCGTCTGATTCCCCGGCAGGGGAGGCGGACTCGTTTCCAGAACCGCGGCATAAAAAAAGTGGTTGCATTTAGTATTAAGCTCGACCTGCGGTGTCTCCGCGCCGAGAGCTTAATTAATCTCTTGCGTCGCGGAAAAAAGCTCGAACGCGCTTTCACCCGCCTTCGATCGCGCATGCGTGGAATGTTGCCAACCGCAAAGCCTACGTACGCAGGCGACGGGTGTATATTAAGGTGACCGCGAAGAATGTTTTTTGCAAGCTCCCTTCGAGCTGGAAAAAAGAAAGAAAAATCGCCTTGACTAACCAAGCTTCAGCAGCTACCAAGCCTGACCGCACTTAGAATTCTGGCCTATTATGCACAGGACGCTGCTCAAAACAGACCGCACACCCGCCCAACGATGGACAACTTCCGAATGATAAACGCACGCATGAACCGATCCGCGAAAAGATTACCGACTATAGTAAGTGGTATGCGAAATGTTCAAACATGTACAAGCCCTTCGAGCAATGGAAAGTATACGTATACGAAAAAAAAACCTACTGGTGTGTGTACCATAAAATGTAATAATTTACAAAAGAACCACGAACTCTCTATAAGTCTTCGAGATACATAATATGTTCTGAATATAAGAAATCTTGAGGGTGTCGCAGTTGTACCCTTCATATTGATTTGGCTGCCACCTGCGCTGTGTAAAGTTGTAACCTTGTACACATATCAACAAAAAAAAGGAGGGGGGGGGAGCGATGGCAACAGTGAAATTGCCTGTTCGGTTAGCAGCCGTCCATCAACCAAAAAAGTAAGCGGACCACGTCTTGGCGTCCAAAGCGGCTCCAAGGCCACAGCCGTGACCGCTATACTCTCTCCCTTCGCGCACTCAGGTCGAGACAACGTTACTAGAACCAGGTCAGTTTCGCAGCTCCCCGTAGGCGTGCGCTCTCCGAAGTGGCCGCGGTGGCCGACGCGAGAACTAGTGGCGCTGCTGTGCCATTTTGCTTCAAGCCGCACGCGTCGTCGGCAGCAGCGCGAATGATCGCGTTGTTGTCGCAGCTCTCGCCAGTCGTGAGAGACGAGATTCGCCTTTGAAGCAGTAAACTCCGCTACTTTAAGAACCAAAATTTGTAAAACATTTGCTCCATTATCATCGCTAAAATTCACTAGCCTTTCTCAATAGGGGAACTTATTTTTATTTATTTATTTATTTATCCCTCTATTTATTTAGCAGCCTTCCCCGGAATGCTGTTTTCAGGCGGAATCGGCTGGGCTCGAGAGGCGTGTGTTGGGGGCTAGTTGGTAAGATTTAATTAGAAAAATAAACTGCGCTAAAGACGAGACACCTGAATAGCGGTACACAGGACGAGTTGTTAGTCTGTGATAGTCCTGTGTACTTGTATTCTGGTATCTCGTCTTTAGCGCAGTTTATTTTTCTACTTGGCTGGGCGCCTTTCATTATCTTTCCAGTGTTCGTGGCCCTGTAAAACGGCGCAACGAAAGGGCCACTACACTATCGTGGAAGCACTGTTTAGAAATCCAGTTTTCTCGAAGTCGCAATTTTCCTAGAATGCGTAGCTATTAGGAATCTCTCTCAAGAGGGAGTTCTCTCGTGAGAGTCATTAGAGAGCGCAGTTATCAGCCATCTCTCGCGAGACAGATGGCTAAAATATTAGCCATCTCTCTCACATACATTCGCTGGGTCATTGCCGCGCACCCGCTACTTTCTGCTCACGAAGGGCGTTCGGTTATCAGTGCAGGGCTTTCAAGAGAAGAAAACAAGCAAGTCAGATGCCGATTGTTGATGCGGAACTGTATTGCTCCCAAATGTTTTTTTTTTAGAATGTTTGGGAAGAAAAACAGAAACGATGAAAGAGAAAGAAGGTTGCCCAGCTTGGCTCGCATATACTTTATTGCGCATTGCACTATTATCGAAGCAATGCTTACGATTTACAGCAGTTTCGCTTTATTTCTTGCCGAATGCACTTTTTCGGATATCAGCATTTCACTGTTCTTCGTTCTGGAATAGAAATGCAGCCTCATGATTATATAAAACTTGATAGCTTTAGCTGTGACCTCCCGAAAGTGAGCCGCGCAGCCGACCACGGGCAAAGAAGCTTCCTCTAATTGCTCCAATATTGCCCAAAACAAGTCACCAAACACAGGGTGGCTGTCAAGTGTTTGGCGACCGATGTGTTCGACTTTCTTGATGAAAGCGTAGAGCACAAGCGATGGCTGTTGAAGGCAGCCTGACTTGAATTCCCTCATCTCTGTTAGGCGAGCTTGAGAGAAGTCGGTTCCCTTCTTTTCGAGTGTTTCAGTTTTGGCCGTGAGAATGTCGAGGCATTGCCTGCAAGCTAGAGTCTTTGTAACCTTTTTGTGCGTATATATATCCAGCAAGATAATAAACAACCATTTCTTGGGTACCTGGCTTCTCGCAGTCACGTTCATCTGGTTCATCACTGTTACTCTCGGAAGCAGCGATGCCAGAGCTTCTTGTGGAGCTTTGCCTCAACAACACGTTTGAATTCGGCAGCTGCCTTTGCTTTTTCCCCAAGACTTTCGTGCAGAGACACGAGCACAGTGTCAGTTTGACTCACTGCCTCCAAAACAAGTTAAGCCAAAATTTTGCCGGGTGCAGTGCCTTTAGTTGCAAAAGTAGCAATTCCCACCCCTCAAACATCGCCACAAACATCAGGACAACGGCATGGTCCGCCAGCTAATTTGTCCCTTCCTTCAACAGCCCACCATAGTCAACAAAGGCATCAATTTTATAGCTTGACTTGTTGAAGTCGTAGGCCTGTCGCAGCTTGATCCCATCGAGAATTGTTGAGCCAAATATCTGGTTGTCAGTCTTGTCAAACTGCTTGGCGATAGCATCCAAGCAAATAGGATTAAAGGCGTATTTGCATGGTATACCTTTAAATATTTGAGTCAGGTGGCTCGTCGAGGCAAGCGGTAATATCTTCATGTCGCTTATCAGTTTATATGCTCGTGGGCTTGCAATTCGCAGCATTAGGCAATTAAGAATCCAGTCGGCCTTATAGCGCATGCCACAGGCTGCTTTCAATTTCAGCTGCTTCAGCGATGTCATGAATGACAGCTTTTGCAAACGAGAAAGCTCAGCAAGGGCACCTTCGATTCCCTCATTCGAAACTGTGGGAACCTCTCGCTTAGCCAGGATCTCCTCAATTTTCTTGCTTTTTGCGGCCGGCAGCCGCACGGGCCATCTTCTTTAAGAGGTTGCGAACCTTTTGTATTCTAGATTTCACTACCTTTGCAGGCTTTCTGGCTCGCAGTCGTCTTCGTAGGCACAGGCAGTGAAAGCAAGTGGACCGCTTTGTAAACACTCTGCAGTGTTTATGGTGAACAGTAATGGTTGTGGGCCCATTCTCGGCTGGTGGTATGCCTCCACAGATGTTCAGGCTGTCTATCTCCTTCAAAACACTTTCCAAACCGGCGACAGTTGTCAGAGTGCGCAACAGCTGCTTGTGCAGCACTTTGTTGTAGCCGTTAATAGTGCACCTTCCATCTCATTCAACAATAGCAGTTTTTTGTACTAGCAGTTCCCCTGCCACATGCCCCGCCACGGTGGTCTAGTGGCTATGGTACTCGGTTGCTGATTCGAGGGTCGCGGGATCGAATCCCGGCTGCGGCGGCTGCAATTCGATGGAGGCGAAATGTTGAGGCCCGTGTGCTGTGCGATGTCAGTGCACGTTAAAGAACCCCAGGTGGTAGAAATTTCCGGAGCCCTCCACTACGGCGTCTCTCATAATCATAGCTAGTTTTGGGACGTTAAACCCCACAAAGCAACAGTTCCCCTGCCACAAGATTTCTGCAGTAGAAAACACCGCACGTCATCCCTGACACGGCGTCATCGATTAATTCTTGGCGCCAAAGCGCGGAGGGCAATGAGAGGTTCATCGTTTCGTCGAGCGCGAACGGTGTAGCAGATTGTGACGTGTGAGATACACGCATATGCGTCGTCGCAAGGATCACTCCACCGACTCGATGACGGCCCTCTTTCATCTTCTGTCATGAGGCAAGCCATCCCGGCCCGTTTTTTTTTTTTTTTTTTTTTTTTGCCGACCTCCTTGTTCTTGTCGTCACTTTTGGCTTCGAGATCCGCTCAGGCAGACCGGGAAAAAGGCGAGGTAATGCCCCTGGCGCTAGCGCCCATTTTCCACAAGGTAGAAGTACTTCATTTCCATTTATAGTGTGCTTATAATATTTGACAATATCGTCAGCCTCAAAATGTCGCTTACATACGTTGTGTTTGTGAGTGAGCCGCCTATCCTTGTGGCGCAGCATGTGTTCCCACTTTTTAAACTCATCGGGGTCCCGTGGTGGTTCAAAGAAATGGTGATCGGTGTCATTTCTGTAGCCGCTTTTGCAGCCCGGCGCAAAGCAAGAAGGCGCTGTTCATTGGCGTTTCTTGTCACATGTCGCAACTCCTTTATAAGAGACGGCAGTTCACTAAACAGTGGCGCGAAGAAGCAAGCGAGCGCCGAAAACGTGCTGTCGTGTCAACGCGGCAACAGCACGTCGCGACGCGCCGCGCTAAAGTGTTCTAGAAATGGGTAGTGGGCTGACTGGAGGCCGTGCACTGACGCACTTTATGTCTCATTTGGTAGATGGCGCCACCACCATCTGCAATGTAAGCGACGCGTTGCTGCCCTGAGCGTGGTTAGTTTGCCGGCGCTTCAAGCACAAACTACTTTCATGCAACCCAGTGGCGCACCGATGGGGGGGTTCGGGTGTTGTAACCCCGCCTGAGGCCGACCTAACCACCCTCCCACTCCGTAACTGCTGCTATGTGCTAGAAGAATGTGGCGCTAATGTCTCTGCAAAACGCCGAAAAAATAATAAAATAATCATCGTCATTGATGCTACTATTATTTGGCATTTTATTTACTTTTTTTACACAAGCAACAACTGTGTAACCGCATGCCCGGCCCTTCTTGAAGAATTGACCCCCCCCCCCCCCCCCCGGCAGTGATCCTGGGTGCGCTACTGATGCAACCCCTGTTCATAGCCATTTTCGTTGCTTTTTTTCTTTTGCGTAAGCATATTCTTGCTTTGGTCGTCGTTCTGGCGCATGAAGTATACCTAACATGAGCGTGCCATCAGCGGGCGCGGGATGTAATCTATGCTGTAAACCGCCAGTTTTGTATTGCGGTAGCGAGCTCTCACGTAAAAAAAAAAAAAAGATCTCGCAGTTCTATTGCCTTTCGATAATTAATTAATTTATGGGGTTTTACGTGCCAAAACCACTTTCTAATTCTGAAGCACGCCGTATATAGTGGAGACCTCCGGAAATTTCGACCACCTGGGGTTCTTTAAAGGGCACTGACATCGATTGCCTTTAGATAAAAGAGATTAATATTTTCATGCTAGTGTTTGTACTCGATAGTAACTTTAGTGAGGTCGTACTCTCACTAAATAAAACAATATTACTACAAACTTAAGCACCTTACACGCTCTCAGCTGATATATTCTCCTGAAAAGTGCAAGAAAATGTGTGGGAGTGCGCAGGAGGAAAGACCGATACTAATCACGCCCAAGAAATGAAAGACCGAAAGTAAGGGTAGACCACCCAGCATCACATACAATCAGATTTTGCTTCTTGAAGACCCCTCACATGCTGCAAATTATATTTGTGTAAGAAATTGCATGCAAACACTGCTATCAGTTGAGTGCGAAATCCAGTTAGCAATTCTGCTGACACTATAATATACCTGAAAGGTTCATTTGCAGTCTTTTCTACAGAACTATTTGTCCACACTCGTGTATTTAGAAAAAATGAATTTGTAATGAAGGTGTGGAAAAATGTAGACAACAATATCGTTCACAGAAATAAGTGAAAAGTTTGTTTGGTGGGGCAGCACAATGACCTTACTCCACAAGATCCAGCCTATCAATCACTTTCATTTTTTTTCTTAAAGTGAAAACAGATAGAAAAAAGCTGCAATAGCTTGAAGAGGGCCTTGCCCCATTTTGTACTTATCAGCGTGTGCGGCAAAAAGCATGTCTCCTAAAACAGCCCAATAGATGCTAGAAAAATATTCACAACTACAAATAATCACAGAGACGCTAAATATTTTCAATAGCATACTTGGCATAGCATAAATTTAAAAAAAAGTTCACATAAACACATGAATAATCAACAGATATTGTTCGCACAATAAGTAAAGACACTGAATCAGAAGAAATACTAACAAAAATGACAAATAATAGACACATTTCCATTCAAATAACGCATGCATTTTTATACAGCTCTACTGGCATTCTGGAAGATCATGTTAATCGCACTGTTGATGGTACGTCTGGCACCCGGGCGCATAACAATGGTTCTGGCGACGTGGTGCCATTCCGCACGAAGAGTCGATGACCGCGAGGTGTTTACTACCAATCTACATTATTCACAACTATAAGAACTGAAAAATGAAACGTATTGACGAAGCAATGCTCGGCCGAAAACGTGCAGCGACGATGAAACACAGCAGCAGCACTACAGCAGCGGGGCGAAGGAACGGCGAAGGCTCCCATTGCTGACGATAGTAGCGCCGCCACGCGGGCACTCAGGAAAACGAAAACTTGTTTACATTTTTTGCGCCGCGGCAACGTGCCCTCTCCCCGGAGAGTGAGCCCACTACCCTCTTCTAGAACACTTTAGCCGCGCGGCATGTGAAGCAAAACGGCACAGCAGCGCCATTAGTTCACGCGTCAGCCGTTTGTGCCGGCGCGCGCGCGGAGCTGCGAAACTGACCTGGTTCTAGTAACGTTGGGTCGAGAGCGAGCTGTGGCCGGTAGCTCTTTGGAATGTGAAATTAGTCAAGGGACTGACTACTGTGCCAATGTAGGCACTAGATATATCTTCTTTTCTTTTATAAATGCGGGTGAGGGGGAGCAACCACCCTCCCTCCCTCTGCTCCCCCTCCATATTGCACGAAGGGTGAACTTTTGCCAGTTGTTATAAGGCGTCCACTCCGTCGATTTGGAGGCGCCCTTCTTCGTCACCTATAATGAGTGAATGCCCGACGGCCGACCGTTTATATACCCTGAATCGGTGTCACGTGACAGGGGAGACCACGTGGGCACCCCTTAACACTGCACTTTTACGTCCTCTTCTAGTTGAATGCACTGCTGTTCACTTGAGCAAAACTACTTTGCATTTTCGAAGAGCATTATCCACCGTTAAGGTTATTCGCAAGATTCGTAGACAGTTCACGAAGTAAGAGATGGTCACAGCCATACGTGAGGTCGATTCCACAACAGCCAATGACCTGCTTAAGTGTTTGTGTTCCGAGCCTTCGATGAATTGAAGACCAGCCTGAGCTCGAGCCATCATCGAGGGGGAAATGGCATGATGCATAGCTCGACTGAAGTGGAAGAGGAAGAATGGAAATGCATTCGAGCTTCCCTGTCTGCTTTTCAAAACAGCTTTTTAAACCATCGGTTACGCTCTTTCACTCGAACACTCATTCAAGTTGGGACATTACTTTTATTTTGCAACATTTCGCTTAAACGGAGTAGGACTCGTTATTTCTACTAGAGAACACCTGCGAGGTCACCCTGTTTTCTGCATTGTCTTGGGGGTGTATATTGGCTTTCACTGTCTTTTATCTTCACTTATGCCTCCAAGTTTGTGTATTTATGGGCGAGCCAAGGAAACCAAATCTAATGACGTTTTTTCTGTTGGGTGAACTGGACGTGTAATTCCTTCATGGTCGTCACGTGGGGATTGCTAGATATATTCAAGGGGCTATCTACCACTAGGAAAATATTTTTTTTTTCGGTTGTGGTGAAAATGGGATCATTTCTCCCATCGACGGAGAACAGCTCGCTTATACCCCATGAGTATGGAATAGTACTTTTAACTCGGCCCCGAAAATCGTGAAAATGGCGCCTTCCTCGTTGATGTGTGTCAAGCCCCAAGTGTAACGAAAAACGAATAATCACGCATGCTCTCTTGCTTAAAAGCCATAAATGTATTATTTACAAGTGTATTTTACACGCATCTAGCATTCCTTCGTGACGGAGGATAATTTTTATTTTTAGGGTAATATTGTGAAAACCATGTAACCAGCGTTGCCGGCGTTCCTGCACACGCAGAAGGGGTTACCGCGAATAAGGAGAAATTCTGCTCCGATAGCTAGGAACAAGAACCCTCTCCACTTTCTTTAGTTTCATGGCCAATTGGCTTCGTGGATTTCTATTCGCGTAATTATTACGCTACTTCCATGAAGTACAGGCTATATTAATACTAATTTAGAGCTTCACATCTCAAAACCACGATACGACTATGACAAACGCCGTAGCGGAAGGCACTACGGGGTTTCTCGTAGTCATCATAGCTCAATCGCAACGACAGCATTTCTCGTAGTGGAGATCGAAAAGTTCTGTTATTAAGCAATTCTTGAGATTTTCCAGCAAAATGACTGCAAGCCTGTAAACTTCGGATGTTATACTTTCTGTTTCGATAAAGAACTAGAACTCACTGAAAGATGGTAAACAGTCCCTGTAACTGTATATATACGTGACAGCTGGCGTGCATTGTGCGGGATCGGACGTGCGGGCTCAAGCCTAGAGAACAGCATCGACACAGAAACGGCTTCCCACTTTCTTCAGGCGGTTTTTAAAGACGATAGACTTTCTTGGCATACTCGAACGCAGAAATTTTGGTCTGTCTGTTTGTCTGTCTGTCACACGATTCAGCCACCCGGCCAAAGTTTAAGCACTTGCCTAAAACGCCCAGCCATCTTGATCTGGTAGCTGCGTTCATACTTGTGAACATTATCGATCAAAAAGCAAATATTACGCATATCTCAGGCCCAACATCAATACCTAAGTGTTAGGTGATGTGTTCCTTTACTGGAAAATACATAGATACGTAATTCTAAACACCCTGGTCTTCTTAGGCTGCGCTAAAAATCCGACGCTATGCACGAAAAAGGCCTCTGCCGACGATTTGGTGCTGCCACCTGGCAGTTGCCCAGGGATTCTGCACAAGCTCATGTTTCCCGACGGCGCTGCCAGATGGCGTCCATAACTCACGTAGCGTGGTACGGCCGGCAGAAGACTACCGTTTTTTGACGACATTTGCAGCGAAGCACGCAGATACGCTTCCAATTCTTTTTTTTTGTTTTTTCCTGTTAGAAAATGTTGGGCGGCATCTGCGCAACAGTTGAAAGGAAGGTTAAAGGTCACACGGAAAAGTTCTGGACAAATTGGACTGTGTTTGAACAGCCATTTGGGGGACCACAGGTCGTCGTTGAAAGGAAAGGAGCCCGTTGGCTCATCATTGCCCACATTTCGTATGTGTAAGCGCCACCAGCTGCTCTATGAAGCTGAAGTGTTGTCAAGACACGAAGACTTTGCGCGAAATTGCAGAGGATTTGTTTATTTTTAAGTCTTGTGGTATGTGAGTGGCAAGGATATCCGTGGCCAGGGAGGGGAGGCAATGAAAAACGCCTATCTAAAGTATGTGCGCCACCAGCCAGTGCATCTGCTTTTTTTTTCGTTACTTCAGCTGTTGATGCATTACGTATAACTTAACCAACCCATAACAGACCAATCTCACGGCTACAAGGGCCTGTAATGACTATCGCGTTACTAATTTCGCAAGATATCAAAAGATGGAGGGGTGGGGGTGGAGGCTCACTTTATAAAACATCACTTGAACACACAGGGCTGCTTCAGATTCGGAGAAAGTGAGTCATTCGCGGAGCTGTATGCACTTTGGGCAAAAAAGAAAAAAACGCATCTCGAGAAATGGCTTGTAGTTTCTTCACGGCAGGTGAAATCTCGTATCGTCTGTAAGCTTTCCATGCTTCAGAGTGTGCAATATCAAAATGAGCCATTGAAGTAGTAATTGTTGAAGATCGTCTGACGACTGGGAAGCAGAGGCCTCTATATCTCGCTCAGACGCAATATTGAGCCGCCAATCTCTCCTCTAGACGATGGCGCTGATGACTTCGTTCAAATAGAGAGCTTACATACTGTATATATGGACACGTGGAACTTATATGTATGCTGCCTACGTTCAAATGCAAGGAATTGTTAAACTCACTGAGGAGGTAACGACCTTCAAAGAAAGATTGCTTAAGCCTGGAACGCGTACGACATGCAAGACCAAGATGCGTGCTTTATGAAGGGTCCAAAATGCTACAAAAAACAGACCGTGTATAACGCGGTTTCACACAGGATGACGACACACGATGACGGCGGTGATCACACACGATTCCGAGCCCTATGGTATACACATTCGTTAAAAAAACGTGGGGACTGCATATGTCCCTTAAATATTGCGTGTGATAGCACGTGAAAATAATACAGCGTACAATATATACTACACGGTACAGCGATGATGGCACTCCCTCATTTAAACCCTTTGGTATTGCGCGGCCCCGATGCACGGTTTCCGGGTACCGAACAGTGTACGAATAAGTACGGACCACGAAGAGTTAATGCTTGCGAAAGTTGCGAAAGCTCGTCCCGTATAGTCTACCATGCAACGTTATATTTACCCGTGTCGCACTGAATTCAGATGGGCAGGGGCATTCACTGAAAATAGCAGCCTACAACCTGCGTCTCTGGCGCGTGAGAGAGCAAATATTTTGACTTGATCAGAACTGCTCATAAATAAAAGGGCTCCTGAGACATCTATAGAACGAATGAAACAAGAGAAGAATAGGCATATATATATATATATATATATATATATATATATATATATATATATATATATATATATATATATATATATATATATATATATATATATATATGTGTGTGTGTGTGTGTGTGTGTGTGTGTGTGTGTGTGTGTGTGTGTGTGTGTGCGTACACATTCTCATGGATACACAACAATTCTACAATATTTGGTGCCGTCTGCGGCGGTGGCATTTTGCTGGATACGAGATGCTACCGCATACACTCTTTTGTAGGTGCACGTCAAAGGACCGCAGATGGTCGAAATTTATGGAGCACTCGACATCAGGGCGTTCCTCATAATCCTATCGTGGTTTTCGCGCACAAATTTCCAGCAATTATTGCATTAAAACACTTCCGCAAGACCTAGACAGCGCCTTTCTGTGCTATGCTCCGTGGCTGACCACTGTTTCTCTTGGGAAACAATTTCGGCGAAACAAACGCGTGCACAAAAAACATGAAGTATATATACACACAGGAGAATTCCTGCGAAGTCTCACCTCGCGTATAGGAGCCAGAACAAGAGAAACAAGCAGTATCACTTTTTTTGCATGCATTGACTATTGCTATCACGTTCATGATCTGCCATACAAGTTTATTTTTTTGCCAAGGAACAGAAATATTTCGAGCACCAGAATGTTGCACAACTATTTTCATAATAGCTTACGCGAATTATGTGCGCCCTGTTTGGTTACGCAGTATCACCTGCAAAAAAAAAAAGAACTAAGCCGAGAGAGAGAGAACGAAAAAAAGTGAAGTTGAACGGGAATGACAGAGCACCGTGTTTCCGGCGTCGTTGATGCCTTCTTTGTGTTCACGCATTTCTGCGGATGACGAAAAAACGGCTGCGGGTGCTCTAGAAATTAGAAGATCAAATCGGTCAAACGCGCCTCCCAAGTGGCACGCCAAACAATTGCGATGTGGCAAGCTACTTACATTGCTGCAAACAAGGTAATACGTACATCAACCGAAGATTAAGAGAATAAACGCAAAAGCAACGTTTCCGTATGACGAGTGTTGTATGCACGCTCCTTGAAGACAGGAACCAAAGCTCGTTCCGAATTACCTCCACGTTTGCAGATTTCCCGATACAAGTTCCTTTAATGCGAAGGGAACGAATCCAGTAACATTTCGAACATTGGGACGTGTCGTTGCATTATCGGTACATTTCATTTTTGAAGCTGAAGGAATTTGTTGGTTAGCCCTGAGGTGAAATAAAGTGGGACGCCTAGAACTGCAATGGAACTGAGTACATTGTACTAATTCGATCACCACCGCCATCAGTTTACTTGGATACAAAAAAAAATGTGCAGAGGAACGCTCCTAGACAAATATTTTCAGTGTACACCGAACGTAGTGCACATATTGCTGCAGCAACTTTTTAGCCTACAAGTACAACCCATATCGCACATTGCACCTCGCGCCTTCAAATGCGTAATCAGGATACTACACTTCAGATGCGCAAACTGGTTACTCACATGCACAAATGCATGCCAGCAAGAGTTGTGAATTTCACACTAAAAGGTATACAGAAGTAGGCCTTTTCATTTACATTAGTACTATTCCGCCCACGTTAGGGGCAGTGACCACGGCTGGCCGAACGATGGTGGCAGTACGCAGATCGCCATGACACTGAACTCTTTATTGTGCGAGCCTGGCCTTTTTATAGCGCTTGCTCGGGAAGAGAAAAGCACACTACAAAGATAGCCGGCTAACAACGTCAGGTTGCAACAATTAGCAACAATACTCTGTGCCTGGTCCACGCCATTAAATGCTGCAATAAGCTTCCCCGATGTCCTCGGCATCTGCTATCTTAAATATTTTCGCAAAAAATTAGTTGCGTTTGAAACGACCGTGAACGACCGTTCGGGAGTGGATCTCCATAAATAGCATCGCTGTAAAATGGATTTTTACTGTTGCATGCGTTTGAGCATATCCCTTGTGGTTTTATGGACACAGTGAAGTGGCCTGTTTGATTAGCAGCCGTCGATCGGTCAAACAAGTACGCGGACCACGGCTTGGCGTCCAAAGCGGCTCCAGGGCCACAGCAGTGACCACTCTACTGTCTCCCTCCAAGCACTAAATTAGTCAACGGACTGACTACTGTGCCAATGTAGGCACTAGATATATCTTCTTTTCTTTTATAAATGCGGGTGAGGGGGAGCAACCACCCTCCCTCCCTCTGCTCCCCCTCCATATTGCACGAAGGGTGAACTTTTGCCAGTTGTTATAAGGCGTCCACTCCGTCGATTCGGAGGCGCCCTTCTTCGTCACCTATAATGAGTGAATGCCCGACGGCCGACCGTTTATATACCCTGAATCGGTGTCACGTGACAGGGGAGACCACGTGGGCACCCCTTAACACTGCACTTTTACGTCCTCTTCTAGTTGAATGCACTGCTGTTCACTTGAGCAAAACTACTTTGCATTTTCGAAGAGCATTATCCACCGTTAAGGTTATTCGCAAGATTCGTAGACAGTTCACGAAGTAAGAGATGGTCACAGCCATACGTGAGGTCGATTCCACAACAGCCAATGACCTGCTTAAGTGTTTGTGTTCCGAGCCTTCGATGAATTGAAGACCTGCCTGAGCTTGAGCCATCATCGAGGGGGAAATGGCATGATGCATAGCTCGACTGAAGTGGAAGAGGAAGAATGGAAATGCATTCGAGCTTCCCTGTCTGCTTTTCAAAACAGCTTTTTAAACCATCGGTTACGCTCTTTCACTCGAACACTCATTCAAGTTGGGACGTTACTTTTATTTTGCAACATTTCGCTTCAACGGAGTAGGACTCGTTATTTCTACTAGAGAACACCTGCGAGGTCACCCTGTTTTCTGCATTGTCTTGGGGGTGTATATTGGCTTTCACTGTCGTTTATCTTCACTTATGCCTCCAAGTTTGTGTATTTATGGGCGAGCCAAGGAAACCAAATCTAATGACGTTTTTTCTGTTGGTTGAACTGGACGTGTAATTCCTTCATGGTCGTCACGTGGGGATTGCTAGATATATTCAAGGGGCTATCTACCACTAGGAAAATATTTTTTTTTCGGTTGTGGTGAAAATGGGATCATTTCTCCCATCGACGGAGAACAGCACGCTTATACCCCATCAGTATGGAATAGCACTTTTAACTCGGCCCCGAAAATCGTGAAAATGGCGCCTTCCTCGTTGATGTGTGTCAAGCCCCAAGTGTAACGAAAAACGAATAATCACGCATGCTCTCTTGATTAAAAGCAAAAAATGTATTATTTACAAGTGTATTTTACACGCATCTAGCATTCCTTCGTGACGGAGGATAATTTTTCTTTTTAAGGTAATATTGTGAAAACCACGTAACCAGTGTTGCCGGCGTTCCTGCACACGCAGAAGGGGTTACCGCGAATAAGGAAAAATTCTGCTCCGATAGCTAGGAACAAGAACCCTCTCCACTTTCTTTAGTTTCATGGCCAATTGGCTTCGTGGATTTCTATGCGCGTAATTATTACGCTACTTCCATGAAGTACAGGCTACATTAATACTAATTTAGAGCTTCACATCTCAAAACCACGATACGACTATGACAAACGCCGTAGTGGAAGGCACTACGGGATTTCTCGTAGTCATCATAGCTCAATCGCAACGACAGCATTTCTCGTAGTGGAGATCGAAAAGTTCTGTTATTGAGCAATTCTTGAGATTTTCCAGCAAAATGCCTGCAAGCCTGTAAACTTCGGATGTTATACTTTCTGTTTCGATAAAGAACTAGAACTCACTGAAAGATGGTGTACAGTCTCTGTAACTGTATATATACGTGACGGCTGGCGTGCATTGTGCGGGATCGGACATGCGGGCTCAAGCCTAGAGAACAGCATCGACACAGAAACGGCTTCCCACTTTCTTCAGGCGGTTTTTAAAGACGATAGACTTTCTTGGCATACTCGAACGCAGAAATTTTGGTCTGTCTGTTTGTCTGTCTGTCACACGATTCAGCCACCCGGCCAAAGTTTAAGCACTTGCCTAAAACGCCCAGCCATCTTGATCTGGTAGCTGCGTTCATACTTGTGAACATTATCGATCAAAAAGCAAATATTACGCATATCTCAGGCCCAACATCAATACCTAAGTGTTAGGTGATGTGTTCCTTTACTGGAAAATACATAGATACGTAATTCTAAACACCCTGGTCTTCTTAGGCTGCGCTAAAAATGCGACGCTATGCACGAAAAAGGCCTCTGCCGACGATTTGGTGCTGCCACCTGGCAGTTGCCCAGGGATTCTGCACAAGCTCATGTTTCCCGACGGCGCTGCCAGATGGCGTCCATATCTCACGTAGCGTGGTACGGCCGGCAGAAGACTATCGTTTTTCGACGACATTTGCAGCGAAGCACGCAGATACGCTTCCAATTCTTTTTTTTTGTTTTTTCCTGTTAGAAAATGTTGGGCGGCATCTGCGCAACAGTTGAAAGGAAGGTTAAAGGTCACACGGAAAAGTTCTGGACAAATTGGACTGTGTTTGAACAGCCATTTGGGGGACCACAGGTCGTCGTTGAAAGGACGGGAGCCCGTTGGCTAATCATTGCCCACATTTCATATGTGTAAGCGCCACCAGCTGCTCTATGAAGCTGAAGTGTTGTCAAGACACGAAGACTTTGCGCGAAATTGCAGAGGATTTGTTTATTTTTAAGTCTTGTGGTATGTGAGTGGGAAGGATATCCGTGGCCAGGGAGGGGAGGCAATGAAAAACGCCTATCTAAAGTATGTGCGCCAGCAGCCAGTGCATCTGCTTTTTTTTCGTTACTTCAGCTGTTGATGCATTACGTATAACTTAACCAACCCATAACAGACCAATCTCACTGCTACAAGGGCCTGTAATGACTATCGCGTTACTAATTTCGCAAGATATCAAAAGATGGAGGGGTGGGGGTGGAGGCTCACTTTATAAAACATCACTTGAACACACAGGGCTGCTTCAGATTCGGAGAAAGTGAGTCATTCGCGGAGCTGTATGCACTTTGGGCAAAAAAGAAAAAAACGCATCTCGAGAAATGGCTTGTAGTTTCTTCACGGCAGGTGAAATCTCGTATCGTCTGTAAGCTTTCCATGCTTCAGAGTGTGCAATATCAAAATGAGCCATTGAAGTAGTAATTGTTGAAGATCGTCTGACGACTGGGAAGCAGAGGCCTCTATATCTCGCTCAGACGCAATATTGAGCCGCCGATCTCTCCTCTAGACGATGGCGCTGATGACTTCGTTCAAATAGAGAGCTTATATACTGTATATATGGACACGTGGAACTTATATGTATGCTGCCTACGTTCAAATGCAAGGAATTGTTAAACTCACTGAGGAGGTAACGACCTTCAAAGAAAGATTGCTTAAGCCTGGAACGCGTACGACATGCAAGACCAAGATGCGTGCTTTATGAAGGGTCCAAAATGCTACAAAAAACAGGCCGTGTATAACGCGGTTTCACACAGGATGACGACACACGATGACGGCGGTGATCACACACGATTCCGAGCCCTATGGTATACACATTCGTTAAAAAAAACGTGGGGCCTGCGTATGTCCCTTAAATATTGCGTGTGATAGCACGTGAAAATAATACAGCGTACAATATATACTACACGGCACAGCGATGATGGCGCTCCCTCATTTAAACCCTTTGGTATTGCGCGGCCCCGATGCACGGTTTCCGGGTACCTAACAGTGTACGAATAAGTACGGACCACGAAGAGTTAATGCTTGCGAAAGTTGCGAAAGCTCGTCCCGTATAGTCTCGCATGCAACGTTATATTTACCCGTGTCGCACTGAATTCAGATGGGCAGGGGCATTCACTGAAAATAGCAGCCTACAACCTGCGTCTCTGGCGCGTGAGAGAGCAAATATTTTGACTTGATCAGAACTGCTCATAAATAAAAGGGCTCCTGAGACATCTATCGAACGAATGAAACAAGAGAAGATTAGGCATATATATATATATATATATATATATATATATATATATATATATATATATATATATATATATATATATATATGTGTGTGTGTGTGTGTGTGTGTGTGTGTGTGTGCGTGTGTGTGTGTGTGTGTGTACACATCCTCGTGGATACACAACAGTTCTACAATATTTGGTGCCGTCTGCAGCGGTGGCATTTTGCTGGAAACGAGATGCTACCGCGTACACTCTTTTGTAGGTGCACGTCAAAGGACCGCAGATGGTCGAAATTTATGGAGCACTCGACGACAGGGCGTTCCTCATAATCCTATCGTGGTTTTCGCACACAAATTTCCAGCAATTATTGCATTAAAACACTTCTGCAAGACCTAGACGGCGCCTTTCTGTGGTATGCTCCGTGGCTGACCGCTGTTTCTCTTGGGAAACAATTTTGGCGAAACAAACGCGTGCATAAAAAAGATGAAGTATATATACACACAGGAGAATTCCTGCGAAGTCTCACCTCGCGTATAGGAGCCAGAACAAGAGAAATAAACAGTGTCACTTTTGTTCATTGCATTCACTATTGCTATCACGTTCATGATCTGCCATACAAGTTTATTTTTTGCCAAGGAACAGAAATATTTCGAGCACCAGAATGTTGCACAACTATTTTCGTAATAGCTTACGCGAATTATGTGCGCCCTGTTTGGTTACGCAGTATCACCTGCAAAAAAAAAAGAACTAAGCCGAGAGAGAGAGAACGAAAAAAAGTGAAGTTGAACGGGAATGACAGAGCACCGTGTTTCCGGCGTCGTTGATGCCTTCTTTGTGTTCACGCATTTCTGCGGATGACGAAAAAACGGCTGCGGGTGCTCTAGAAATTAGAAGATCAAATCGGTCAAACGCGCCTCCCAAGTGGCACGCCAAACACTTGCGATGTGGCAAGCTACTTACATTGCTGCAAACAAGGTAATACGTACATCAACCAAAGATTAAGAGAATAAACGCAAAAGCAACGTTTCCGTGTGACGAGTGTTGTATGCACGCTCCTCGAAGACAGGAACCAAAGCTCGTTCCGAATTACCTCCACGTTTGCAGATTTCCCGATACAAGTTCCTTTAATGCGAAGGGAACGAATCCAGTAACATTTCGAACATTCGGACGTGTCGTTGCATTATCGGTACATTTCATTTTTGAAGCTGAAGGAATTTGTTGGTTAGCCCTGAGGTGAAATAAAGTGGGACGCCTAGAACTGCAATGGAACTGAGTACATTGTACTAATTCGATCACCACCGCCATCAGCTTACTTGGATACAAAAAAAAATGTGCAGAGGAACGCTCCTAGACAAATATTTTCAGTGTACACCGAACGTAGTGCACATATTGCTGCAGCAACTTTTTAGCCTACAAGTACAACCCATATCGCACATTGCACGTCGCTCTTCAAATGCGTAATCAGGATACTACACTTCAGATGCGCATAGTGATTACTCACATGCACAAATGCATGCCAGCAAGAGTTGTGAATTTCATACTAAAAGGTATACAGAAGTAGGCCTTTTCATTTACATTAGTGCTATTCCGCCCACGTTAGCGGCAGTGACCACGGCTGGCCGAACGATGGTGACAGTACGTAGATCGCCATGACACTGAACTCTTTATTGTGCGAGCCTGGCCTTTTTATAGCGCTTGCTCGGGAAGAGAAAAGCACACTACAAAGATAGCCGGCTAACAACGTCAGGTTGCAACAATTAGCAACAATACTCTGTGCCTGGTCCACGCCATTAAATGCTGCAATAAGCTTCCCCGATGTCCTCGGCATCTGCTATCTTAAATATTTTCGCAAAAAATTAGTTGCGTTTGAAACGACCGTTCGGGAGTGGATCTCCATAAATAGCATCGCTGTAAAATGGATTTGTACTGTTGCATGCGTTTGAGCATATCCCTTGTGGTTTTATGGACACAGTGAAGTGGCCTGTTTGATTAGCAGCCGTCGATCGGTCAAACAAGTACGCGGACCACGGCTTGCCGTCCAAAGCGGCTCCAGGGCCACAGCAGTGACCACTCTACTGTCTCCCTCCAAGCACTAAATTAGTCAACGGACTGACTACTGTGCCAATGTAGGCACTAGATATATCTTCTTTTCTTTTATAAATGCGGGTGAGGGGGAGCAACCACCCTCCCTCCCTCTGCTCCCCCTCCATATTGCACGAAGGGTGAACTTTTGCCAGTTGTTATAAGGCGTCCACTCCGTCGATTTGGAGGCGCCCTTCTTCGTCACCTATAATGAGTGAATGCCCGACGGCCGACCGTTTATATACCCTGAATCGGTGTCACGTGACAGGGGAGACCACGTGGGCACCCCTTAACACTGCACTTTTACGTCCTCTTCTAGTTGAATGCACTGCTGTTCACTTGAGCAAAACTACTTTGCATTTTCGAAGAGCATTATCCACCGTTAAGGTTATTCGCAAGATTCGTAGACAGTTCACGAAGTAAGAGATGGTCACAGCCATACGTGAGGTCGATTCCACAACAGCCAATGACCTGCTTAAGTGTTTGTGTTCCGAGCCTTCGATGAATTGAAGACCAGCCTGAGCTTGAGCCATCATCGAGGGGGAAATGGCATGATGCATAGCTCGACTGAAGTGGAAGAGGAAGAATGGAAATGCATTCGAGCTTCCCTGTCTGCTTTTCAAAACAGTTTTTTAAACCATCGGTTACGCTCTTTCACTCGAACACTCATTCAAGTTGGGACATTACTTTTATTTTGCAACATTTCGCTTCAACGGAGTAGGACTCGTTATTTCTACTAGAGAACACCTGCGAGGTCACCCTGTTTTCTGCATTGTCTTGGGGGTGTATATTGGCTTTCACTGTCTTTTATTTTCACTTATGCCTCCAAGTTTGTGTATTTATGGGCGAGCCAAGGAAACCAAATCTAATGACGTTTTTTCTGTTGGTTGAACTGGACGTGTAATTCCTTCATGGTCGTCACGTGGGGATTGCTAGATATATTCAAGGGGCTATCTACCACTAGGAAAATATTTTTTTTTTCGGTTGTGGTGAAAATGGGATCATTTCTCCCATCGACGGAGAACAGCACGCTTATACCCCATGAGTATGGAATAGTACTTTTAACTCGGCCCCGAAAATCGTGAAAATGGCGCCTTCCTCGTTGATGTGTGTCAAGCCCCAAGTGTAACGAAAAACGAATAATCACGCATGCTCTCTTGCTTAAAAGCAAAAAATGTATTATTTAAAAGTGTATTTTACACGCATCTAGCATTCCTTCGTGACGGAGGATAATTTTTATTTTTAGGTTAATATTGTGAAAACCACGTAACCAGTGTTGCCGGCGTTCCTGCACACGCAGAAGGGGTTACCGCGAATAAGGAAAAATTCTGCTCCGATAGCTAGGAACAAGAACCCTCTCCACTTTCTTTAGTTTCATGGCCAATTGGCTTCGTGGATTTCTATTCGCGTAATTATTTTACGCTACTTCCATGAAGTACAGGCTATATTAATACTAATTTAGAGCTTCACATCTCAAAACCACGATACGACTATGACAAACGCCGTAGCGGAAGGCACTACGGGGTTTCTCGTAGTCATCATAGCTCAATCGCAACGACAGCATTTCTCGTAGTTAAGATCGAAAAGTTCTGTTATTAAGCAATTCTTGAGATTTTCCAGCAAAATGACTGCAAGCCTGTAAACTTCGGATGTTATACTTTCTGTTTCGATAAAGAACTAGAACTCACTGAAAGATGGTATACAGTCTCTGTAACTCTATATATACGTGACAGCTGGCCTGCATTGTGCGGGATCGGACGTGCGGGCTCAAGCCTAGAGAACAGCATCGACACAGAAACGGCTTCCCACTTTCTTCAGGCGGTTTTTAAAGACGATAGACTTTCTTGGCATACTCGAACGCAGAAATTTTGGTCTGTCTGTTTGTCTGTCTGTCACACGATTCAGCCACCCGGCCAAAGTTTAAGCACTTGCCTAAAACGCCCAGCCATCTTGATCTGGTAGCTGCGTTCATACTTGTGAACATTATCGATCAAAAAGCAAATATTACGCATATCTCAGGCCCAACATCAATACCTAAGTGTTAGGTGATGTGTTCCTTTACTGGAAAATACATAGATACGTAATTCTAAACACCCTGGTCTTCTTAGGCTGCGCTAAAAATGCGACGCTATGCACGAAAAAGGCCTCTGCCGACGATTTGGTGCTGCCACCTGGCAGTTGCCCAGGGATTCTGCACAAGCTCTAGTTTCCCGACGGCGCTGCCAGATGGCGTCCATAACTCACGTAGCGTGGTACGGCCGGCAGAAGACTATCGTTTTTCGGCGACATTTGCAGCGAAGCACGCAGATACGCTTCCAATTCTTTTTTTTTTGTTTTTTCCTGTTAGAAAATGTTGGGCGGCATCTGCGCAACAGTTGAAAGGAAGGTTAAAGGTCACACGGAAAAGTTCTGGACAAATTGGACTGTGTTTGAACAGCCATTTGGGGGACCACAGGTCGTCGTTGAAAGGACGGGAGCCCGTTGGCTAATCATTGCCCACATTTCATATGTGTAAGCGCCACCAGCTGCTCTATGAAGCTGAAGTGTTGTCAAGACACGAAGACTTTCCGCGAAATTGCAGAGGATTTGTTTATTTTTAAGTCTTGTGGTATGTGAGTGGCAAGGATATCCGTGGCCAGGGAGGGGAGGCAATGAAAAACGCCTATCTAAAGTATGTGCGCCAGCAGCCAGTGCATCTGCTTTTTTTTTCGTTACTTCAGCTGTTGATGCATTACGTATAACTTAACCAACCCATAACAGACCAATCTCACGGCTACAAGGGCCTGTAATGACTATCGCGTTACTAATTTCGCAAGATATCAAAAGATGGAGGGGTGGGGGTGGAGGCTCACTTTATAAAACATCACTTGAACACACAGGGCTGCTTCAGATTCGGAGAAAGTGAGTCATTCGCGGAGCTGTATGCACTTTGGGCAAAAAAGAAAAAAACGCATCTCGAGAAATGGCTTGTAGTTTCTTCACGGCAGGTGAAATCTCGTATCGTCTGTAAGCTTTCCATGCTTCAGAGTGTGCAATATCAAAATGAGCCATTGAAGTAGTAATTGTTGAAGATCGTCTGACGACTGGGAAGCAGAGGCCTCTATATCTCGCTCAGACGCAATATTGAGCCGCCAATCTCTCCTCTAGACGATGGCGCTGATGACTTCGTTCAAATAGAGAGCTTACATACTGTATACATGGACACGTGGAACTTATATGTATGCTGCCTACGTTCAAATGCAAGGAATAGTTAAACTCACTGAGGAGGTAACGACCTTCAAAGAAAGATTGCTTAAGCCTGGAACGCTTACGACATGCAAGACCAAGATGCGTGCTTTATGAAGGGTCCAAAATGCTACAAAAAACAGGCCGTGTATAACGCGGTTTCACACAGGATGACGACACACGATGACGGCGGTGATCACACACGATTCCGAGCCCTATGGTATACACATTCGTTAAAAAAAACGTGGGGCCTGCGTATGTCCCTTAAATATTGCGTGTGATAGCACGTGAAAATAATACAGCGTACAATATATACTACACGGCACAGCGATGATGGCGCTCCCTCATTTAAACCCTTTGGTATTGCGCGGCCCCGATGCACGGTTTCCGGGTACCTAACAGTGTACGAATAAGTACGGACCACGAAGAGTTAATGCTTGCGAAAGTTGCGAAAGCTCGTCCCGTATAGTCTAGCATGCAACGTTATATTTACCCGTGTCGCACTGAATTCAGATGGGCAGGGGCATTCACTGAAAAGAGCAGCCTACAACCTGCGTCTCTGGCGCGTGAGAGAGCAAATACTTTGACTTGATCAGAACTGCTCATAAATAAAAGGGCTCCTGAGACATCTATAGAACGAATGAAACAAGAGAAGATTAGGCGCATATATATATATATATATATATATATATATATATATATATATATATATATATATATATATATATATATATATATATATATATATATGTGTGTGTGTGTGTGTGTGTGTGTGTGTGTGTGTGTGTGTGTGTGTGTGTGTGTTGGAAAGAGGGACAAATGTTCAAAATTCTTGTTTTATTAACGTTTCGGCCGGTGGGCCTTTCTGACGAAGGCCGGCCCACCGGCCGAAACGTTAATAAAACAAGAATTTTGAACGTGTGTCCCTCCTTTCAACCCTACATTGGACCGGACCCATCGAACTTCGAACTAAAAATACTATATATATATATGTGTGTGTGTGTGTGTGTGTGTGTGTGTGTGTGTGTGTGTGTGTGTGTGTGTGTGTGTGTGTGTGTGTGTGTGTGTGTGTGTGTGTGCGTGTGTGTGTGTGCGTACACATTCTCTTGGATACACAATTCTACAATATTTGGTGCCGTCTGCGGCGGTGGCATTTTGCTGGATACGAGATGCTACCGCATACACTCTTTTGTGGGTGCACGTCAAAGGACCGCACATGGTCGAAATTTATGGAGCACTCGACGGCAGGGCGTTCCTCATAATCCTATCGTAGTTTTCGCACACAAATTTCCAGCAATTATTGCATTAAAACACTTCCGCAAGACCTAGACGGCGCCTTTCTGTGGTATGCTCCGTGGCTGACCGCTGTTTCTCTTGGGAAACAATTTTGGCGAAACAAACGCGTGCACAAAAAACATGAAGTATATATACACACAGGAGAATTCCTGCGAAGTCTCACCTCGCGTATAGGAGCCAGAACAAGAGAAATAAACAGTATCACTTTTGTTCATTGCATTGACTATTGCTATCACGTTCATGATCTGCCATACTAGTTTATTTTTTGCCAAGGAACAGAAATATTTCGAGCACCAGAATGTTGCACAACTATTTTCATAATAACTTACGCGAATTATGTGCGCCCTGTTTGGTTACGCAGTATCACCTGCAAAAAAAAAAGAACTAAGCCGAGAGAGAGAGAACGAAAAAAAGTGAAGTTGAACGGGAATGACAGAGCACCGTGTTTCCGGCGTCGTTGATGCCTTCTTTGTGTTCACGCATTTCTGCGGATGACGAAAAAACGGCTGCGGGTGCTCTAGAAATTAGAAGATCAAATCGGTCAAACGCGCCTCCCAAGTGGCACGCCAAACAATTGCGATGTGGCAAGCTACTTACATTGCTGCAAACAAGGTAATACGTACATCAACCGAAGATTAAGAGAATAAACGCAAAAGCAACGTTTCCGTATGACGAGTGTTGTATGCACGCTCCTTGAAGACAGGAACCAAAGCTCGTTCCGAATTACCTCCACGTTTGCAGATTTCCCGATACAAGTTCCTTTAATGCGAAGGGAACGAATCCAGTAACATTTCGAACATTGGGACGTGTCGTTGCATTATCGGTACATTTCATTTTTGAAGCTGAAGGAATTTGTTGGTTAGCCCTGAGGTGAAATAAAGTGGGACGCCTAGAACTGCAATGGAACTGAGTACATTGTACTAATTCGATCACCACCGCCATCAGCTTACTTGGATACAAAAAAAAATGTGCAGAGGAACGCTCCTAGACAAATATTTTCAGTGTACACCGAACGTAGTGCACATGTTGCTGCAGCAACTTTTTAGCCTACAAGTACAACCCATATCGCACATTGCACGTCGCTCTTCAAATGCGTAATCAGGATACTACACTTCAGATGCGCAAAGTGATTACTCACATGCACAAATGCATGCCAGCAAGAGTTGTGAATTTCATACTAAAAGGTATACAGAAGTAGGCCTTTTCATTTACATTAGTGCTATTCCGCCCACGTTAGCGGCAGTGACCACGGCTGGCCGAACGATGGTGACAGTACGCAGATCGCCATGACACTGAACTCTTTATTGTGCGAGCCTGGCCTTTTTATAGCGCTTGCTCGGGAAGAGAAAAGCGCACTACAAAGATAGCCGGCTAACAACGTCAGGTTGCAACAATTAGCAACAATACTCTGTGCCTGGTCCACGCCATTAAATGCTGCAATAAGCTTCCCCGATGTCCTCGGCATCTGCTATCTTAAATATTTTCGCAAAAAATTAGTTGCGTTTGAAACGACCGTTCGGGAGTGGATCTCCATAAATAGCATCGCTGTAAAATGGATTTGTACTGTTGCATGCGTTTGAGCATATCCCTTGTGGTTTTATGGACACAGTGAAGTGGCCTGTTTGATTAGCAGCCGTCGATCGGTCAAACAAGTACGCGGACCACGGCTTGCCGTCCAAAGCGGCTCCAGGGCCACAGCAGTGACCACTCTACTGTCTCCCTCCAAGCACTAAATTAGTCAACGGACTGACTACTGTGCCAATGTAGGCACTAGATATATCTTCTTTTCTTTTATAAATGCGGGTGAGGGGGAGCAACCACCCTCCCTCCCTCTGCTCCCCCTCCATATTGCACGAAGGGTGAACTTTTGCCAGTTGTTATAAGGCGTCCACTCCGTCGATTTGGAGGCGCCCTTCTTCGTCACCTATAATGAGTGAATGCCCGACGGCCGACCGTTTATATACCCTGAATCGGTGTCACGTGACAGGGGAGACCACGTGGGCACCCCTTAACACTGCACTTTTACGTCCTCTTCTAGTTGAATGCACTGCTGTTCACTTGAGCAAAACTACTTTGCATTTTCGAAGAGCATTATCCACCGTTAAGGTTATTCGCAAGATTCGTAGACAGTTCACGAAGTAAGAGATGGTCACAGCCATACGTGAGGTCGATTCCACAACAGCCAATGACCTGCTTAAGTGTTTGTGTTCCGAGCCTTCGATGAATTGAAGACCAGCCTGAGCTTGAGCCATCATCGAGGGGGGACGGCATGATGCATAGCTCGACTGAAGTGGAAGAGGAAGAATGGAAACAGCTTTTTAAACCATCGGTTACGCTCTTTCACTCGAACACTCATTCAAGTTGGGACGTTACTTTTATTTTGCAACATTTCGCTTCAACGGAGTAGGATTCGTTATTTCTACTAGAGAACACCTGCGAGGTCACCCTGTTTTCTGCATTGTCTTGGGGGTGTATATTGGCTTTCACTGTCTTTTATCTTCACTTATGCCTCCAAGATTGTGTATTTATGGGCGAGCCAAGGAAACCAAATCTAATGACGTTTTTTTCTGTTGGGTGAACTGGACGTGTAATTCCTTCATGGTCGTCACGTGGGGATTGCTAGATATATTCAAGGGGCTACTACCACTAGGAAAATATTTTTTTTCGGTTGTGGTGAAAATGGGATCATTTCTCCCATCGACGGAGAACAGCACGCTTATACCCCATGAGTATGGAATAGTACTTTTAACTCGGCCCCGAAAATCGTGAAAATGGCGCCTTCCTCGTTGATGTGTGTCAAGCCCCAAGTGTAACGAAAAACGAATAATCACGCATGCTCTCTTGCTTAAAAGCAAAAAATGTATTATTTACAAGTGTATTTTACACGCATCTAGCATTCCTTCGTGACGGAGGATAATTTTTATTTTTAGGGTAATATTGTGAAAACCACGTAACCAGTGTTGCCGGCGTTCCTGCACACGCAGAAGGGGTTACCGCGAATAAGGAAAAATTCTGCTCCGATAGCTAGGAACAAGAACCCTCTTTCTTTAGTTTCATGGCCAATTGGCTTCGTGGATTTCTATTCGCGTAATTATTACGCCACTTCCATGAAGTACAGGCTATATTAATACTAATTTAGAGCTTCACATCTCAAAACCACGATACGACTATGACAAACGCCGTAGCGGAAAGCACTACGGGGTTTCTCGTAGTCATCATAGCTCAATCGCAACGACAGCATTTCTCGTAGTGGAGATCGAAAAGTTCTGTTATTAAGCAATTCTTGAGATTTTCCAGCAAAATGACTGCAAGCCTGTAAACTTCGGATGTTATACTTTCTGTTTCGATAAAGAACTAGAACTCACTGAAAGATGGTATACAGTCCCTGTAACTGTATATATACGTGACAGCTGGCGTGTATTGTGCGGGATCGGACGTGCGGGCTCAAGCCTAGAGAACAGCATCGACACAGAAACGGCTTCCCACTTTCTTCAGGCGGTTTTTAAAGACGATAGACTTTCTTGGCATACTCGAACGCAGAAATTTTGGTCTGTCTGTTTGTCTGTCTGTCACACGATTCAGCCACCCGGCCAAAGTTTAAGCACTTGCCTAAAACGCCCAGCCATCTTGATCTGGTAGCTGCGTTCATACTTGTGAACATTATCGATCAAAAAGCAAATATTACGCATATCTCAGGCCCAACATCAATACCTAAGTGTTAGGTGGTGTGTTCCTTTAGTGGAAAATACATAGATACGTAATTCTAAACACCCTGGTCTTCTTAGGCTGCGCTAAAAATGCGACGCTATGCACGAAAAAGGCCTCTGCCGACGATTTGGTGCTGCCACCTGGCAGTTGCCCAGGGATTCTGCACAAGCTCATGTTTCCCGACGGCGCTGCCAGATGGCGTCCATATCTCACGTAGCGTGGTACGGCCGGCAGAAGACTATCGTTTTACGACGACATTTGCAGCGAAGCACGCAGATTCGCTTCCAATTCTTTTTTTTTGTTTTTTCCTGTTAGAAAATGTTGGGCGGCATCTGCGCAACAGTTGAAAGGAAGGTTAAAGGTCACACGGAAAAGTTCTGGACAAATTGGACTGTGTTTGAACAGCCATTTGGGGGACCACAGGTCGTCGTTGAAAGGACGGGAGCCCGTTGGCTAATCATTGCCCACATTTCATATGTGTAAGCGCCACCAGCTGCTCTGTGAAGCTGAAGTGTTGTCAAGACACGAAGACTTTGCACGAAATTGCAGAGGATTTGTTTATTTTTAAGTCTTGTGGTATGTGAGTGGCAAGGATATCCGTGATGTTGCACAAACCATAGTCTACGTGATGTTGCACAAACTACGGCTCCATCGAAATGCAGACGCTGCGGCCGGGATTTCATGCCGTGACATTCGGATCAGCAGCCGAGTGCCATAGCAACTAGACCACCTTGGCGGGGCGTTATATTACTGTGAAACTCATGCAGACGTTTACTCTCGAATGTTACGGTTCACAGTTCTTGTTAACAAGCTATTAAATCGTACAAGGCTAGAGCTTCGTTGCCTTCAAAGAGAGTTACCTTCCTTTAATTCGGCGGGTTCTCCAAAGTTTCCTGATAGCCATCTCTTGTCTTAAACACGGAGTCATTTCATTGCTACCTGGCTGTATTTAAACGTCAATGACTAACGAAGTGTTATTAGTCTACGCATATTTATTGCGACAATGTAGTAAAGAAACATGCTCACTGGTTTCACTGCTACTACTGCGTACGCCACGCGTGAATTAGTCGCGAGAGTCACTTTTTCTCTTGCTAACTGCCTCAGGTCACACGTGCCGTGCAGTGCTCCGGCTTTGTTATCCATCGTATGTGCCGTACGACGAAATTTATTTTATTTTTATTTTTTTGGGGGGGGGGGAGAGAATAACACGTACATGGTTTGCTCGCGAAATGAGGTAAAAGGTTAAGGGGCCGTCTAACACTCTGCAAGCGCTCATTTTTATAGCGGGTCTCGTAGACTGAAGGACGGCCGACGAATTTTGCAAGGACAGCGGTAGGAGCAAACAGTCTGAAGTTATTATGCCGACAACATTCAAAGTAAAAGAAAAATAAATGCCGACCCTCGAGTTTAGCGGGGTCAGGTGACTACGTTTCACTCGTCACGTCCGACAACGCGCAGTCATTTGGCTCGAAGCGCCTACGTAGGGGAAGTTCGCACAACATGGTTGCCTGTTCATTACATTTTACTCCGTTGCCGTAGCAACAATACCAAGAGCACCACTCTTGGCGCAAGAGAACGCGTAGCAACAAAGAAAACACACAAAAAGAAAATACAGGGGGTGACGCCGCCTTCACATTTCCGCACCAACTCACCGTGACGTCATAGATTTCTAAGCGTCTTTTATATGGAACACAAATTTCTTTTCCACTGAAAATCAATCACCTTGTGTTCTAGGGTGGCCTGGGACTTAGCGCATCAAGTTTCATCACATTTCATTGAGACAATGGGGTTGAAATACGAGAAAAAAAAACGTTGAGATCGCTGACGTCACGCTTTCGTTCGGGTGACTCGGTTTAGGGCCGAAATTTAAAACTGAAACTTTAACCTTCCTTTTGTCTCCTAAAGCTTAACCGACGTTGGCGAAATCAACGAGAATGGAGTTCTCAAATAACAATTTTTCGGTCTCATCTGATTCGTTGTTTCTCTTAATAGGGCCCCTTTAAGCCTCCTCACTAGGCCTTGCGTCGTGGGGTGCGTAGAAATAGCGGAAATGGAAAGTTACAAATAACCTGATAGAACATAAGTTATAAATACATATACAATCCTTTAAATCACACTACAAGAACCACAAGTTGTTTGCAAAAATGACATAAAAACATAGTACCGTAACAAAACACTATAATTTTGCAGAAGTCTCACTTACATCCACATTTCTACAACACATGATTCAGAATCAATAAATATTGCAACCCGGTATGCTATCACTAGGGCTCTTCCGACCAGCACTGCTACGGACGTCGCCGACTTCTTGTTGCGTGACGTTATACTACGCCACGGTGCCCCTCGCCAACTGCTCACAGATCGTGGCCGCGCATTTTTGTCGCGAGTAATCGACGATCTCTTGCGATCCTCCTCCACGCAGCACAAGTTGACCACCTCCTACCATTCCTGGACAAATGGCCTCACCGAGCGCCTCAATCGTACCCTCACGGACATGCTTTCCATGTATGTACGTTTCGTCTGACCACCGCGACTGGGACCTGGCACTACCGTATGTCACTTTCGCCTACAATTCATCACGCCATGACACCGCAGGTTACTCTCCGTTTTATATGCTTTTTGGCCGCGATCCAACCTTACCACTGGACACCCTACTTCCAGATGTTACAGCGCCACCTAGCGAATATGCTCGTGGTGCCATCGCTCGTGCCGACCACGCGCGTCAAGTCGCCCGCTCGCGGCTGTCCGCCTCGCAAGCAAACCAGAAGCGCCTTTATGACAGCCGCCATCGCGACGTTGCCTTCTCACCCGGTTCCTTAGTACTACTATGGTGTCCTTATCGACGTGTTGGCTTGTCAGAAAAATTGTCATCAAGATACACAGGTCCTTACCGTATCGTCCGCCAAGTAATGGACGTTACCTATGAGATTGTTCCCTTCTCCCCGACTCTGTCCACCGACATAGTTCACGTGACCAGACCCAAGCATTACTGCCTCCCGTCTGACGACGGCGCTTCTACCACCGGGGATCTACGAAGCGACCATAGTATTTGGGTATGGCACATACCATCTATGGAGGAAAAGACGAAGACGGGACTGGCTGATGGCCGGACTGTCCACCATTTTGGTTGCTGCTAAAAGCCTCCCTGTAAATACTTTGTAAATAGCCGTCCTCTGTGCATTTCTCGTAACAATATGTTCATTAGTAAAAGTTTAAATTGCCAATTTTTGCCCCGCCACCGTAGTCTAGTGGCTATGGTACTCGGCTGCTGATCCGAGGGTCGCAGGATCGCGGCATGTAAATCATACAGCTCATGGCATGCATATCATAATTTTCGTGTTATTACCTGTCATTTATGTTGGTCATGCAGTCGTGTTGTGGCATGCCAATTTTTGTATACATCCCATTAATGAAACGATCAGGGGAGCACCTAGACCGTGGCATGTAAATCATGCCACTCATGACACGCATGTCACGATTTTCATGTTATGACCTGCCTTTTATGTTCGTCATGCAGTCATGTTGTGGCATGCCAATTTTCGCATACATCCCATTAACGAACCGGCCAGGAGAGCGCAAAGTCGTACGCGTTTAGATAGATAGATAGATAGATAGATAGATAGATAGATAGATAGATAGATAGATAGATAGATAGATAGATAGATAGATAGATAGATAGATAGATAGATAGATAGATACGCTCAAAGTCGCCGAAGTTCGCTAAGGAATGCTTCGCATTTAATATGCGTCCATTTCTGTGGCCAGCGCGCCTTTTCTCACATAATCCTTCGAACGTATCAGCGTGTAAACGGGCTGATCACGTCAAAATCTTCGTCCGACAATATTGCTTGGTCAAATGATAACCGTGTTACACAATAAACTCTATACTTTCTCGCTTGTCTATACTCAGTTGCACAGACTGGTGGCTAGAGGCCCGTGTACTCCGCTTTAGCGGTGCACGTTAAAGGCCCTCAAGTGGTTGAACTCTCCGGCGCCCTCCTCTATACCCGGCGTCCCTCATAAATCATGTCGTGGTTTTGGCACTTGAGTTCTCAGCATTTATTATTAAATCTGGCCATTAGATCTGGCAATATGTACCAATTCGGACCTGTGTTACTTTTTGCTTCTACAACTTTTGACTCGATCGTTGCGGGAAACTGGTTTCATTCGCGAAAAAATCCTAAACCGATGCCTCTTCTTGCTTTGCCGCAGTACACGACTGTCTTGCAGTAAAGCGGTATTAGCCTGCAAGGTCGTCGGGTTTTGCGGAATGTGCAGTATAGTTTCCGAGTGGCAATATTACTGGCAATTCTTCAGCGCTGTCTATGAGTTGCTGCAGCCGTAATAAACAGTAAAAAATGGGATGTGCCAGTTTTCTCGCCCCCCCCCCCCTTTTTTTTTTCCTTTTCACCCTACGTATACGAATTCGAATGCCTGAATGTTGGTAGGCATGCATGCAACAAGATGTTGTGTACTCTTGGTCTCGTCTGGTGGGGCACACACCAAAATAGTGCCCGTAGAATGGTCGAATAATTGCGTTTGCTTCGTTTCTAGTAACTGGCCACGACATTAGGTATATTTCTAAATAACCTGCATTTCCGGCTGTTTACGCCACGTGTTTGAGATAGTTTCAGTACAGTGAAATGTTGGGCTAGCTGGTAGGTCCTTTCCGCACGTTTGAGATAATGGGGAGAAAAAAGTTACGCATGGAAAAAAAATGCTCCGTCCCGGCAACCCACCTCCCTGAAGAAAAAGAAAAAAGACAGCCTTAATGAAAAACACATATCGATCGATTCATCGGCATTGTGATCGACGAAGTTCACGACCTTAAAAAATTAAAGAAAAAATCGATTGACACACACGTCTCAGCACTGGCGCACCTAGATACTCGAGGCTGGCGTGACAGAAGGGCTCGAGATTCATTAACCCTGAGCCGAAAATCGACCACTTTTAAATGTGGGTCGAAATAACAGAACATTGCCGCTTTGGCAATCAATATTTACTTTGTTTATTTATTTTGTTACCTCTATATAGTGTGTGCTTTTATTCGCTAGCTAAGTTTAGTGAGAAAGAGAGAGATAGCTACACTATAAGGCCACGCCTGCGGAGGACGTCTCTCGCTGCTTGTTAATGGCAAACAAAACGCCGGGAGATGCTGAATGCACAATGGCAGGTCCCTGTAGTCATGAGCTGCGTGCTCTGTTTAACGGTTAGAACTGCGCGAACGAGTCACGCGAATAGGAGGCGATCAAGAAAAAAAAAATCCCACCGTTATGGCGGCCTGGATTCTTCAACGGCGAACAATAGGCGGCATCATGTGTCACTCTACACTCCCGCCGAAAAAAAGAAAGACCACCTGCTCTACGAGATCGTTGCCGAAGCGAGGAGCACTTTAGTCGAGAGCCGATCGAAAAGGGGTGGCGGAATAAAAGAACAAAACGGATCGAAAGACGCGCCTCTCGAATGACACGGCGCCGAAAAATCGATCTCGGTTTAAACAACAACAGCGCGTTGATGGCGCAGTCGTGTGCGAACGACGCGACGACAAAGATGACGAGAGAGAAAAACAAGAACTATAAAAAATTCGGCGTCCAGCAGCGAGCACGCGCGCCGGGCGCAAATCGGCGCTCGGCAAACACAATAGCTGCGAGCAGGTGACGAAGGAATGAAGCGCATTAGTCATCGCCGATGAGAAGCGCTCACGACAGTGCTGGAACAAGTCACACGGCGGCAGCCTTGTACACGGAGGACAAAAGGGGGTAGCAAAAAAAAAAAAGCATACGTGACTGTAGGTGTCGGCGTTGGTGCTCGTGTAACGCGCACTCTCCTTGAAAATCGGCGGGAGGGCACGCGGAGAACAATGGCTGCCTTATGCGTCGGTGATCTCTGGAGCGACGCTCGGTCACTGCTCCGCGAGAGCTCCCGCAGACGTCGCGACGCCCTCATTTAGAACTTCACAAAAAAAAAAAAGGTACCCGCTTCTCATCGGCTGACGAAACTTCAGGCCCTCGAAGCCCTTCGTAAGGCTGAATAACGAATCGTCCGTTCCACAGCCGACGCGACCGAAAAGCCAGGCGGCAAGATTTCCCCCGAAGAATCTTATCTCGGGAAGCGTGGTTCATTCTTTATGCAAATAAAGGTCTTCTGGATATAAGGGAAAATCCAGGGCTGCTCCGAAAATGCCACGGATGGTGGTTCGTCATCATTGTTGCGGGCAAAAAATACAAAACAAAAACTCGGTTCTCGGGTTAATCGTATTAAATTTGCCTCTCTCCTTTTCTCCATCACCGCTGCTACCTGAATCTTTTCGACTCGGTTACTGCACCAACGAATGCCGGCCTCACCCGTAATGACTAGGGGGGGTTCTTGCGAAAGCAAGCTGACGAGCTGCTTCGCAGTGCCTACCTGTTTATTGAGTTACACGAAACAATGAAGGCGCCGCGCTAGAAATACTTGCGAAAGAATGCAAGTAAGAAACTCGCTCAACCGAACGCGACTCTAATTAAGAGGCTTGCTGCTATTTCGCAAGCACCGCTCCTGTGCTCTTGCGATCGGAACTACGCCTTCTATACGGGCATGCCGAGAAGTGAGAACCGAATATAATGCAGGCTGGAGAAAGAATATACCCATCTGGCCGTAGAGCGAGCACGTTTGGCTGAAATAGATGTCTGGCACGGTGAACTAAGTCCCGCGGTAGATAAATTTTGGCTTGGAGGTCTATATAGCTTTGCATTACCCTCAATAACTATCTCGCGCGTACGCTTAGTCCATTATAGCACGTGCTACGATGATGAGAAAGAAATCCAGCGGACCCCACGCACCGTGGGTTTCGACGCAATGCGAAGCAGTCGGATAGCAAATTGCCTACGCCGAACTGTTTGGCATTCCGCCAAGTTTTATGAGTGGCATCAAAGAGCCTGAGCTTAACCAGGCACTTTGACTGGCGACTGAAGGGTAGTTCATGGTTCGACGTAACGTCGACATTCACATTAGCGCGAACACGCCTGTTTTGTCGAAAGAAATGCGGGCACCGCGCGCTGATGTGCATCTCATCAGCGTTGTTTGCTGGAGTAATCCTATGCGAGGCCGATCAAAGCTGGATAAAGCCGTGCTGAGTGATAGTACTAGATGTGTTTTTTTTTCTTCTGACACTGCTACAAGAGTGGTTAACCCGTACTAGAACCGCGATTGGCGTTGCACAAGCACCATCCCCACAGCTGCCGATGCAGTAGTTTTACGATACGTACGGGCTGTTCACAATGACTCTGCACAAGCCAAAGCGCAACGTCTTTCGCATTTTTAGTTTCTGGGCGGCGCTCATTATTTCGGGTCAAATGTACTAGTGCATACTGTGACGTGACCAAAAATATGCTACGTGAAAATGCAAAACAGTCTGAAGGGATAGAGAAGGCCCCACTGCAACATAAACAGAAAGACATTGCGCATCAAACAAAAAGAGGCGAAGACTTACATAAGTGTAGACAAAGCACTTTAACAGCGAAGCTGTTTAAGATATCGGTTAACCTGCGCTCCGTGTAGCAAAACCTTGCTTAGCCGCGCGTCGCCATAGAAGACATGTCCAGCTGTGAAAAGCCAAGAATGTATAGCATGACACAGCATCACATAGGAGGGGAAAGGGGGAAGCATGCCTAAGGCATGTACGGTATAGTATTGGCCTCGAGATCGAATAGAGTCGGCACCTGGCGGCGGACGGACGAAGCTCCCAAGTGTGGATGTATCTCCTTGCGTCGTCTACTAGCCACTGCGCGCTTGCATGCGCGCGTACGCCATGAATAGTAGCCTTTAGGATGTTTGTCGTTCTTGATGCAGCAGTTTTAAATGTTTGCATTTATTCTTATACAAGTATACAAGAGTATTTGGCCTTGCGCTACAGTCTTCCCTGCCTGTTAGGTTCACTGAGTCCGCATATCGAGAGCATGCCGTGTCACCGTTCCGACGCAATAGCTGTTTCCGTGTCTTTGAAGCATGCGACAAAGTGCAGTTGCCGTTCTTCTGAAAAAATTACGCTGGAATCGTCAGCGTGTAAATGCTATGCGGTGGCGATATCGTCTCGCGATACGTGGTTGTTTTGTGGCAACACAAACGAGCTGATATGAGATGAGACAAATATCTGTCAGTGGTAAACAAAAATAATTAACTGACGCATGCACTTATGTCACGAGGTACACGTTGATTGGCGTATAGTAACTTGGCTGTCATTTAGCGGTTCCTTGATGCATGAGCCTCTATTGGGCTTAAGACGTCCTCTTATTGTGCATCATTTGTAACACTACGTAGAAAGTATCCGCAGCACAAGTGAACCCTGGCACTCAGGCACCTATAAATTGTTTGTCAGAAAGGAATAAACAGTGTATTACACGAGGATCATGCATGACGCGGCTGTCCGGCGTTTAATATAGGTTGAGAGTTTCGTTAGCGTGAAGGAAAATAGCGCACATTTTAAGAGCGAAGCTGTTTCAGCCATTCGTTGTGCGCCAGTCTACGTCCGCGAAAACTCGCCGAGCAGTGGATCACCATAGCAACCATACCCAGCTAAGTATAGCGAAATAAGCTAAGCATAAAGCTAATTGAGGTAGTCCGAGTCTGTTTAAGCTAATACTAATTATCCAAGCCTTGTTAAGCTACGACTAGTCATGCCAAACCTATTCAAGGAAAGGCTAATAAGTCATGCATAATTGAAATTAGATCAGTTACGCCACGCCTAATAATTTAATGCTGTATATGGCAAGCCTAATGAAACTCACGCTAATTAAGTCGGATTTATTTAGCTATTCCAAATTAGGCCGAGCATAAGAAAGGTACGACTAAGTAAGCCAATATTAATTAATTCTGATGTGACATGATGATAAGTCCAATTAAGTGAATACTAACCAAGAAGAGCCTAATTAAGTGGATACTAATCAAGAAGAGCCTAATTAAGTTTAGACTAATTCAGGCAAGCCCAATCGAGCTTTAAAACTAAATAGGTTGCCAAGTGAGACCTTGCAGAATTTATCAACGCCAAGTAAGACCTAGCAAAACCATATCAAAACCTCGAATCTTCCAGCCTTGCTGTGTTAAGCCACGCGCGATTCAGCGATAGCGTCACCATTTTTTTTTTGCTTGAAAAGCGCATGTTCTTGTTACCTAAATCAATTCGGACTTTCTCGTGTCACGATCACGCAAGTGATCATGCGAAGAAAACCGCGTTTTTCGCTATTAATAAAAGGATGTGCGAAATATTCTGATGGTGATCAAGTGGTGTTTCAGTCACGTAGTTTGACTAACTGAGCTGGTTAAGTGCCTTGCATTTCATGGAATATGCAAAAGAGAAAGATAGAGATAGAGGGAGATTATATATGTGTGTGTAAGTGGTCGTGTGGGGTACTCAAGCTGCTTCTTCAACTGAATGCGCGGTAGCAACCTTTTTCTTCCTTTCCGCAGCCAATCGTAAAACAGGAGCGAGAGCTTAATACTGAACTATATTTAACTCACGTAACGCCAATGCCAACATAGTAGACAAGAAACACCTCTTAAATATGGCCAAAGAAAAAAGTCACAGTTTCGCCGCAAGGGCGAAGCAATGAATGCGATAGCAAGAAGCTGTAATGCTATACGAAGGTGAGGCTCGCAGCTTCAGGAGCAATATTAATTGTAGCAAACAAGCACTTGCTAAGTGAGCGCCTCCCGGGGGCAACGCTTGCTGGTACGAAGGGCTTTATGCATTGTGTGTCACAAAGCTACACATACAAAGCTAGGGGACGCCGCTAAATGAACAAACAGAAGATGAGCGCGAACTATCAAGTGAAGCACGCACGAGACGAACGCACAGATATACACCGAACGAGCGCGAATAAGCTGTCACAATGGATACTCTCAGTTTGAACAGCGCTCCTGTTGCAAAGGCGGCCGAAGCAGAGAAGGAAACTAGCGTGCTTCGAGTGTCGAGCTGTGACACTTTATATTTCGCGCTCATCTTCTGTTTGTTCGCTTAGCGCAAGGAGGTTTACGATTAAAAATTCTTGGGTGGAGATTTTGTGCTAAAGGTGAAGCCGGCGGCCGCCATCTTACTCAGGGCATCGATTAACAGCATCCAAATAGCACAAAATAAAAAGCGTTTTCCTCACGCTTCTTAACCCTTTAAAGCGGTCAGCTCTGCTAGACAGACGCTGCTTGATGTGCCTCTTTGTGCTGCGGTTGCTGGGGTGAAACTTGACTATCGCGAAAATTTGTGTGCAATATCGTGGCATTGATACCCGGTCAATGGTATTTTATTGATCGAAAACAACGCGCGATCGAAAACAACTCTAGAGTTTACTTTAGCAGATCAAGGAAGCTTGAAATGGTACTGGTTCCTGGACACTCTCTCAAGCTTTTAGGGCTGAGCCATAGGCAAACGCCAGCTTCACCCTTCGCGGTAAGGTTCAGCGGGCGTTGCCACTCCAGCATTGGCTTAGCGGCGTCCCTTTGCTCCAGTGACTTTCGTACGCTCCCTTGTGCTCCTCGCGCCATCTCGCTGGTAATGAAGAAACGCTTATAAGCGCCTGCCGTCTCTGAGTCCTGCCAGCGGTAAAGCGCGTGTATGTAAAGCTCGCCGTTAGCCCCCTGATGGATCTGCTCTTTGTGGCGCAGTTGTTAGCGCCACGCGCTGCGGAGCGAGAGGTTCCTGGTTCGATTCCGCGCTTCGACAGCATTTATCTGAATTATTTTTCTTTGGGACATTTATATATATATACATATTTATACATATACGGTTCATGACGGCGGCGACGGGGACGGCAAAAACCAGCCGAGACTGTCCATATAATTGCTATCGCAATACAATAGAGACGAAAACGCCGAGGAAATCAAACTGTGAGGCATCGGTGATTCCAGTGCCCCGTTATCACCATGGAATCGCAGATTACGCTTCCTTCACATGTAATAGGAACGTTCTGCGGGCTTCGAGCATTAACGTGACGTTGGAGCACGCCTATATAACCGTTTGACAGCAGTCAACGCTTTCAGTTATCTAACAGTGGCCTCAAACTGCTCACGACGTTGCGTCGTTGTGTACATTTCAATGCTCGCCGCCGACCACCTATCCACACTAACGCGGTGACGGTGCTGCCATCTACAGGTCGCACTCGCGACCAATAGCAATGGGTGAGAAAGGCAGGTGAGTATGAGGAGGAGGGAAGAGGGAAAGGCATAGACTTGTATAGTTGAGTATAAGGGGTGGAAAAGGGAAGTGAGTGTAAGGACAAGATGAGAGGGTGAAGCATTGCGTAGGCCTGTACAGTATAATATAGCAAGGGCTAGAAAAGGTGTGAGGGTGAGGTGGAATGACGCGAGGGTGCGAAAGGAAAGTAGGAGGACTTCACAACCACACGTTTCCCGCCAAGCCAATTTGAACCCAGACAGTGACCCAAATCACGTAACGTGACGTGAGAGCTAGTGACGGGATACGTTCCCGCCAAAGACATGTAACAGATAGCCATATGAGACAAATCACGTGACTTAGTCGAGCTTGTACAAGCCTGGAGGACCTAGGTCGGCCCCGGGCTTTGCTCTCAGTCCAGCTTTGTTCCACTAGTGCGCCCCGCCACGGTGGTCTAGTGGCTGTGGTACTCGGCTGCTGATCCGAGGGTCACGGGATCGAATTCCGGCTGCATTTCTACGGAGGTGAAATGTTGAGGCCCGTGTGCTGTGCGATGTCAGTGCACGTTAAAGAATCCCAGGTGGTCGAAATTTCCGGAGACCTCCACTACGGCGTCTGTCATAATCAGAGCTGGTTTTGGGACGTTAAACCCCACAAAACAACAACAACGCTCCACAAGTGCAAGCTGCCCATTCAAGGCCTAATTGCACCTCGATCCGCACTCAATGAATAAATAGGCAAATTTTGCAGATTACCATCGTGGCAGCTTACGCAAACATTTTTATTAGCGGCAGCAAGTGGCTATTATACGATATGTACGTAATGGCTAATTGGGTCGCGCAACATGCATAGGCTGTTGTAGCAAGCCGCCCTTTGATGCTCGTTCTTCTGGTGTTTTTGTGGGTCGTGACAGGCTAACACTTCCAATTATTCGAGCTGATCTTACTTTATGACTCGGTCGATTTTGTGCGAGTACGGAGTCAGCGCCGTTCCCTTGCAAATGATTGATTTCCTTGGAACGCAGTTGCGTTTCACGCGCTTTCATTCAAATGCATGTTTCTTGACGCATTCCACAATTGAAGTTTGTTGCAAGTTCACTGTCTGTCGCACCGCCACGGCTGTCTAGTGGCTATGGCACTCGGCTGTTTATCCGAAGGTCGCGGGATCGAATCCCAACCGCGGCGGCTGCATTTTTATGGAGGCGAAATGCTGAGGCCCGTGTACTGTGCGATGTCACTGCACGTTAAAGAACACCAGGTGGTAGAAATTTCCGGAGACCTCCATTACGGCCTTTCTCATACTCATGTCGTGGTTTTGGGACGTTAAACCTCAAAAATCGATCAAATCGGAGTGGTTGACTTCAATTACGTATGTGCTCATAGCTAAAGCGTAAAAGCTATCTCATTCGGCTTTGTGTAAGTTAAGGTTCACTGGTAAGAAGTGCACGAAATGTGAGGTTGTGTTTGGGCTCACCAAGGTTGAACGGGATCGAAATCAACTCAAGCTGCTTATGGAGCTGGCGAGCGCTGGCGTACTACACGCAACGTCATTTGCTGCCAACCACTTTACCGCACACACAAACATGTCTAGTGCCAGCAACGCTTATTGCCCCGCGCACTATACCCGGCGACAACTTTCTGTGGCAGCGCAGCCAAGGCTACATGGACGGAGCTTCTGCACATGTGTTAATACGCCAAGTAGTCCGTTCGCGCGATATTTTGATTTCGGTTTTGCGAGCGAGGTTCACATTAATTCTGAATGATCTTATCAGCGGCAATAAACAATCGAAAATACCAACCAAACAAATGAAATGAGCCATTTATTTTACGTACTGTTCCTAATAGCACCATCGCTTTCAAGTTCCCAGACTCGCTGAAGACGGGTGGGTCACTGCGGTGTCGAAGTGGTTATCGCGGTGTGGGACCTACTCGGGCTGGTGGCATCGCTTGCACTAAGCACGACCCCTTTCCTCGAGATTGTATCCACACAACATAATATTTTGCAACACACAACTTCTTTCGCTTCACTTTCTACGATGAATTCACACCAGCCCACGAACACTCGCTCGTGCTCGCCGACGCGCTGCGACGCGGACCTGCTTGAACCGAGCGACGCGATCGTTGTTTTGAGGGTGAGTAAACCGTGGAACGGACAGCAGAAACCAGAAAACTAGAAACAGCAAAAAACGAAATTCGATTGCAAGGCAATCTTTCTAAATTACAATGAAATAATCTTGAACGTAAAAAGAAAAAAAATGGGTGACATGTCTCATGCTGCGCTATGTATCGCGCAAAAGTTAGCGTTCGTGGACTACATGCGGGAGCGTAGCAAAAATGGGCGCGCTTCGGCTCCGTAGCCTTCGCTGTGCTGCCACAGAAAGTTGTCGCCAGGTATAGTCACGAATATCGTTTTCGTTAGAGCATTGTGCGTTTGCTGTCATCTGCTTTCCATTCCCAATATGCTTTGCGCATGTATTGCATGAACGTCAGGCACATGCGGCCAATAATTGTGGAAAACTAAGTGGGCGGTCCGAGGTTCTTTGTTAAATACAATCTCCCAAACGACGGCAATGTATATACAAGGCAATGTATACCCTTGCGAACCTCACCGAGGGGCACTGACCTCAGAAAGTCGCCGGGGTTGTGCTTTGTGTTGCGTTCCCGGCTTGGAAAGGCATACGACCGCAACTTAGGGTTTAGAGATCCGGGCACTAGATGTGAGTGGAAATATAGCAGCAACATTCCACTTATTCATCTACTTTCAAACATAAACTTCATGGCTGAACCCTTTTCCATCCCTCGCCTCCGCTTACCCTCCAGGCCCCACTGGCAGCTGCGCACACTCTGCTGATGTGCCCGGCGTAGATTTTCCCGGTGTAGTCTAAGCCATAGGTTGCCATGACTGTGACTACAAGTACATCGGGGAGACAGACGACCTCAAGAAAAGATTGAAACAGCACGAATATGACGTCAGGAAACGACACACGTGTATTCCACAGGGCACAACATTGATTGTTCAAGTGCGCGCATTCTGGCCAAGGAAAAGAAGCTCGCATAACGCCTGCACTTGGAATCCCTGCCCATAGAGACCATGGCACACACGTTGAACAGGAATAACGGTACTCATCCTGCAATGTACTCCTAGTGCTTACGTCATATACTCATGCTTTATAGTTGGGTGCTCTTTGCTTACACTCATGTACTCACATCATGTACTCACATCATGTTAAATACGCTGTACCATTCATATGGCATTTTTATATTGAACAAGTCTCCCTGGAACGTCGAGTAGATTTAGTTTTTTTTTTCTTTTGGTCGCTGTATCCTTTTACGTCTAATCAGCATGCTTTCCCCGGCCAGACGGGTTGCCGTCAAACCTTAGATTCCATCTGCTTGTTTCAGATCGACTCAGTGGACAACCTTTTTTTTCCGAGATGGCGGCCCTACAGCGTTGACGCATCAAAATATTCGCGGGCACTGCGTGTGCGTGCACCAGCGTCAGATGGCGCTCCTAGGAGACACACCCACAGAACCACACGGGTACGACGCGCGCGGCGCAGTATATCGTCCTCGTACGTGCATCGCCGTTGTACGAGTGCGTTGTCCCGCGTACAGCCGATACACGTACGCGCAACAAACGCGAAGATGCGTCAATGTCCACCGCCGAGCGCGGTCCAGCTCGGACGCCGGAGGGCGCACGAGCGTCCCTTGTAGTACACGCCGCTTTCGAGCGCGGCCGTGACCGCCGCAGGAAACACGCGGGCTATCTGGCCGATATAAACAGTGCCTGCTCGCTTCGCTCGGCAGCAAATCGTGCCGTTGTCACAGCAACACCAGAACTGTTTTTAAAACGCGCGTGTCGAGTAACAACAGCCGAAAAGAGCTTCGGACCGTCCAGGCCCCATCCCCACTCGATCGGCCAGTTATTCCCATACCGTAGAAGATGTGGTCAATATATAAATTAATTATTTATTTAATTACTAACGAAAAAGAAAGAAATGGTCTCTCGTTTTACACCATGTGCTAAACTTCACCCGGTCGGCGGTATACATAGCGCACAATTTCGGCCGAGTCAATGTCGATTCGGGAATAGCGTGCAACGTGACAGACAAGACACAGCGATGACAGAGAACAAAAAACGACACACGTGCACGCACACACACGCACACACACACACACACGCTTACATACACACGTAATGCATACACGCGCGCAAGCACGCACATACACATATACCGTGGGCGAGTGGTAGCGTGCTTGCTTGGCACCGTAGGGCCCAGGTTCGACTCCTGCCCCCAACAACGTGGCAAGATGGCTTCGATGATAACAGGAGCTTGTCTGTGTCTGTCTGCTGGTTAGGTGCGCATTTCAATCACACGATTGTGCAAACCACATTCCTTTCTTTTTAGAGAGAGAGAGAGAAGTAAGGAAAGGCAGGGAGCTTAACCAAACGCGCGTTTGGTTTGCTACCCTGCGCTGGGGAAAGGGATGAAAGGGTTGAATAGAATGAGAAATAGAGGAAGAGAGAAAGAAGAGCCCAATCACGCGCACACTTTCACAAGGACGTTGTCTATAGGTGGTCACAGATACCTGTCGACTTCAGGTACGTCAGTAACGCCTTCGTCGCCTTCTGAGCCATCGAAGCATATGGCCAGGGCCCAAGAACCTTGGCCTCCTTGGCTGCTGAAAACGGCCTCGGGTCCAGCCTGTCGAGTAGCACTTGAAGTTGGTAGCGCTGGGTGTCACAATGACTGCAAATACACAGCACGTGTTCAATAGTTTCATCAGTTCCGCAAAAATCGCAGGTAGATGAGTCAGCCATCCCTATGCGACACGAATATGCATTTGTAAATGCCACCCCCAACCAGAAGTGCCATACCAACGCTGCATCAGAGCGGGAAATTTTTTATGGTAGGTGTAGCTTCAAGTTAGGGTCCAGTTTGTGTAGGGGGCACCTTTGATAGTCAGGAAATGACCAGTGATCGCGCGTAATAGAGCGAGCAAGTAAAGTAAGTTGTCTTGCAGCGTCCATCCTTGAGAGTGGGATTAGAACCACTCGAGTATCCTCGTGAGCGGATCGGGCTGCGTCATCGGACCGGCATGTCCCGGTATCCACTGATATGTAATATTGTGTCCTTGCGCTAGCGCCTCATGGTGACAATTTCGCACGCCATTCACTAGTTGCTCCGTGCGACCACCGCTGAAGGGCAAATTGAAAACTCTGAAGCGACGCCTTCGAGTCGCAGCATGCGACCTATTCGCGTGGTCGCTCTTTCAAGAGTTATATTGTAGAGCTTCTTCCATAGCATCAACATCTGTCACCGTACTATGTCGTTGGATGCGACAATTTCACTTTAATTGTGACTGCTGCAGCTGGAATGACAGCCGCAGCTTATGAGCTGGTAGATTAGACCGTCCCATAAGTGCATGTCTGTCTTAGCTCAGCGTATCAGGCAAAGTAGAACAGTGGGTCCGAAAATTAATATGCAGGAAACTAGAGCAATGTTCAATAGGCTTGGGCGAGCACAGAGATTTGAAATAGCTGGCAGGGCATTGGAAGTAGTACGTAAATATGTCTACTTGGTCCAGGTAGTGACCCCTTATCAAAGCCATGAGGCTGAGGTAATTAGGAGGATTAGAATGGGGTGGAGTGCATTCGGCAAGCATTCTCAGATAACGAATGGTAGCTTACCATTGTCTCTGAAGAGGAAAGTGTATAGCAGCTGCATCTTACGGGTGCTCACCTACGGGACAGAGACTTAGAGGCTAACTAAGAGGGTTCAGCTTAAATTGAGAACGACGCAGCGAGCTATGGAATGGGAAATGGCAGGTGTAACCTTAAGGGACAAGAAGAGAGCGGAGGGAGTTAGGGAACAAACGCGTGCTAGGGACATATTAATAGAAATTAAGAAGAAGGAATGGGCGTGCGCGGGCCATGTAATGCGAAGACAAGAAAACCGTTGGTCATTAAGGGTAACAGAGTGGATTTCTGGAGAAGGTAAGTATGGCAGGGGGCGGCAGAAACTTAGGTGGGCAGATGAAATCAAGAAGTTTGCAGAGATAAATTGGGCCTTGCTAGCAAAGGACAGGGATAATTGGAGATCTAGGGGAGAGGCCTTTGCCTTGAAGTAGGCGTAGACATGATGATGATCATTAGCGACCTGGGCTCAGGTCTTCCATGAGGAAACTCCGATGCCTTGCTTCATCGCCGCCTATCGGGCCTGCTGGACTGCCCACTCTTGTGTTTCAGGTGGTGCAAATCAACCCAGAACCCCCACTATATGCTGCGCCTCGCAAACGTACTGTGAAAATTAATGCGTGACAACTTCAGAGGGCCACGCTTACTGCCAGCTGTAAGGTTTTGCGGTCTGCCGCGGTGGTACAGTGGTTATGGTACTTGGCTACTGACCCGAAGGACACGGGTTCGATCCCGGCCTCCGTGCTAGTATTTTCGGTGGAGGTGAAAACGCTGGAGGCCCCGTGTACTGTGCGTTTTCAGTGTGCGCTAAAGAACCCTGGGTGGTTGAACGTTGCGGAGTCCTTCATTACGGCGTGCCGCATGATAACCTCGTAAAACCCGAGAAATTATTAGTAATTTCCTGCGTGCCTTACCCTAGTTTGCGTAGTTCAAGTATTTTCTGTGCGTGAATTCACTGAGTGTACCTCTAGATGTATTGCACTTACTGTACCACGCCGAAATACCTACCGTTATGACCTTGACAATTCTAGCTCTTCAATTTGCTCTTTGTCTGATTGCTGACCTTTCTTTTTCTTCTTATTATTATTATGTTGCTGCATTCCTATCCCATTATTTCTTCACGGTTTTATAAAACTGCAGACTTACTATTTTCTAGAATTCAGGCGCACTTTAAATAATTATTAATGAATAAACGTTTGATTAATTTTAACAAAAGCTATTGATTAGGTAAGTAAATGAATAAATAAATAAGACAAAAGTAATAAGTATAGTGGCGGTTCTGGCACTTAGAAGCTTTATTGATTTATTTCTGGAGTTTAATGTCCCAAAACCAGCTCTGATTATGAGAGACGCCGTAGTGGAGGTCTCCGGAAGTCTCCACCTGGGGTTCTTTAACGTGTACTGACTTAAAAGCTCAGAATTTATTTTCTAATTGCGCATACAAGGTTGTCCATTCGCAGCCTTTATAGCCGCTTTAGCGGTTTCCGGTATATTGACCTCTTCGTTTCTGTATTTCATTTTGCCCCGAAAACTAGCGAATTTGTGAAAGTTTGCGCGCACACACGCGGCACAATGTCGTAGTGCGTTGATCCATAAACATTCTTCTAGCACGCCTGTATTTAGGCCTTCGATATTTTCCGGACATTTTCAACGACCTTCCGGTTCAGTCGATTCGCACTGAACGCCCCTTATAAAGTCCTAGTAGCTTCGTGCAAAATAAGTGTACACTACCGCGTATGTACCTTCTCGTTCTTTTTTCCCACTTTCTTTCTTTCTTTCTTCCTTTCTTTCTTTCTTTCTTTCTTTGCGGAACGTCGCTAGAACATTAACTGTGTTCCCCAAGTGCTTCGTTCCATCATTGATGAATCCTTCTTTTCCAATACCTTTTACTTACAAGAGCGCAGCTTGACTGACTGGTGCAGTCATATATATTTTGATAGTTTCGTTTGTGCATCTCATGTATTTCTAGTATTCGATTTACATACCAAAACGCACACATGATGCTACAGTCAGCATGCGCCACTGCCTTGAAAAAAATTCACGCACGCGTTGTGAGGAAGCAACCAACTGAATAATATTGTTGCGTTGACAAAAGAACTGGGAAAGTATAGTAAATATATTTAGATTGACAGGCAGAGAGCCGCACGACAGTCAAAGTGTGCTCGTCGTCGTCCTCCTCTTTTCTCTCCCATCGGACACCACCGAGTATAGGTTCCACTGCAGTTACAGGAAGTTCAGTGTGCTCTCGCGTCATGTAACATAACCCCCGGCGGCGAAAGCGCCGACCCGGCGCGTCTATGGAGCTCCAGTAGAGGGCGGGTAGTAACGCTTGAGCCGTGAGACATGGACGACATCTCGTGACAGCAGCGTCGAAGAGGTTGTCGGAGTTTCAGGGGCAATTTCGTACGTGACGTCTGTGAGTTGTGGAAGAACACGGTATGGGCCTGTATAACGAGACAGCAGCTTCTCAGAAAGTCCTGGGCGTCGTGTCGGGGACCAAAGGAGAACAAGGGAACCTGCTGGGAAATGTTGTCGCGATGACGCTGGTCATGAATGCGCTTCTGGGTTTCTTGGGAAGCTGTAAGTCTGGTACGGGCAAGTGCACGGGCGCGGTCAGCGTGGGCGATTGCGTCGCGGGCGTAAGCAGTGGTCGAGGTTGCAGCGGAGGGAAGGAACGTGTCCAACGGCAATGTTGGTTCGCGTCCGAACAAAAGGTAAAACGGGGAGTACCCAGCAGTATCATGGCGGGAGGAATTATATGCGAATGTCACGTATGGCAGTGCAACGTCCCAATCAAGGTGGTCTGCTGACACGTATTTGGAAAGCATGTCCGTGAGAGTCCGGTTCAAGCGCTCTGTGAGGCCGTTTGTCTGCGGGTGGTATGAGGTCGTGAGTTTGTGCTGTGTAGAGCAGGAGCGCAGGATATCATCAATCACCCGTGAAAGGAATGTACGGCCGCGGTCGGTGAGCAACTGACGTGGGGCACCATGTACAAGAATAACATCAGTGAGAAGGAACAATATTTACTGTCATTTTCACAATCTGAGACTATACTTTAAAACGAGATTATGTAATTAACTGATATAAAAAATTAAACAATCTTTTAAAATTATGATTTGAACGCAAAATGTTCAATGTACAAGCCGTAAAGCATGTCAGTTAGTAGGCAGGTAACGTATTTTCATATTAATAGGCGCCGTGGTTTTAATTTCTTTTGCTTCTAAGGAGTGATCAAGATTTTTAAAAATTACCACACGACTAGGCGATTGCACGCACCAGCATTAGCATATTCAAGCATTCTACGAACGAAAGAACCATTATGCGCCCAGAGAGACCGTACCGAAGAGACGATAAGAGAAAATGATAAGGGCGGCCACACCTTTCGTCCTTTCCGCCTGTTCACGCCTGCGGTCTGTGTGCATGATTGAGTCTTCGTTCTGAGCGCGTTTTAGGGTGCTAAAGTCCTTGGGTGCAAGCACATAGTCAAATGGTACTCCTTCAAACCTCGCGCACATTCTTAGAAGCCTGAAAGAAATATTAAAACCACTACATCTATTACCGTGGAAAGACGTTATGATCATACGCATGCGTTGCAACTGCTCAACCGAGCGTCTTCCCTTACCAACAGCGTCAAAGTTGGTTAATTAATAAGAGGTAATTATCAACATCATTTTGAAAAACAAAAGAAAACTAGTCTCAGATGGTCAAGGCGATAGTAGACAATATTAAGTTGATTTCATCCTCGCAACGATGGGCGGGAATTTTTCGTTTTATTATTTTTTGAAGCAGTGGGCCAAATGAACTGTGTATATTTTACTTTCTTTCATAATTGAAATGTAGTGGTACGCTGCGTATTTTCTTCTTTTCTTTTCCTTCTTTTGCAGCACGCATGGGAAATGCTCGCTCCTTTAATTAAAGGGCCACTAAACAGGCTCTTACTTTTTTTAAGCCGCCCAAACAAGCTAACTCAATCATAGAGAAGGTTGCGGCGATCACATTCTGCGAATATGACAGCGCTGCGCGCCACACAGACGCCGTATTTCAAAAAACAATTCCCGCGCCTCTTTCCTGCGATTGACCAGTCGCGCTCTCATCCTAGGTGTCGTCACGTTCTACCGCGAACAACTTTGCGTAGTTGCAGCTCGTTGATTGGTCGAAACCAGGTCTATGTCAGATCCTGTGGCCATCCCACCGCGTGAGCGCCGGAGCAGCGCCGGCCGGAGCAACCGGTACTGCAGCGCAAGCGTCAATGACGTCAATTGCCCACGTCATGCCACGTGTCAAAAGTGGGCGGAGTCACGACGGCGCGCCGCGCCTACCCTCTCCTCTGCAGAGAAGGGTGGGGAGGCCGTCCGAGAAAACGAAACCGACGCAAGCGGTCACTTAAACCCGTGTAACTTCTTTATTATTGCACCTATTCGCAAAATTCTTGGGGAGCATGTTCACATCGCACAGGAGCGCAGTTATACCTTTAAAACAAATTTTGGACCTCGGGGTTGTTTAGGGGCCCTTTAAGCGTCGCCAGTGGCACCGCGTCGTATAATATACATGCGTACTAAAAATGAAATGCAAGGGGGCCGGCGCTCGCTACACATTTTTGAGAAAACCATGCGAAGTGAAAAATTCAGGCGAAGTTAGATACCGTAGATGCAGCAAAAAAGAGCTGACAATAGAGATGACGTTATAGGACACTACCGTAAAGATATGTAATGCAATATTACGAAGGAGAGCACTTGCACGCTCAATCGATGTCGCATAAAACACTAGCCTCAAAGCGAGATTGCATACAGCTGCATTTTTAAAAAATGAGGAAAAAAAGACAAGCAAAGCTGGGTCACAATAACGCACTGGAATTGAGATATAAATAGTAATGTCGCATATGGTCAAGTAAAAGAGGCAAATTATGTTATATGATGCAAATGTAACTTAAAAAATGTAAGTTCTCCTATCCAGAAACTTCGGCGGTGTCAAGAAAGCGGCCCGTCATGGTAATTTCTGCATGCCAAAGGACCGCGGCGTCTCGCTGGAGCTTATAGAGTTGCTTCCGGATAGCGTCACTGCCTTGCAGTAGCATTTTTCAGCGCCAGTAAACGGTGCTGTACTTTCCTCATTTTTGTGCGCCACAAACGCACTACGTGTTCCATCTGAACATGCAAATGTTATGCAGAAAGTGTCGCCTAGACTCTTCCTTTACAATATGCCCCTCCAAATGTCGTGAGGATTGGGCGAGTACGAAGGATACATTTAAAAACATTCACAACGAAAGTTTACACATCTCGATGTTGCAACGAAAACCGAGCAATCCCTTCATAAGTTTCTACGGCGTGGTCATTTCGTATATTTGCATAAATATTATTTATTCAAAGTATTTCTAAAGAGCCCCTGTAAGGACGCTCCGTGCCTAAAGATATGGAGAGGGCTTGGGGCACTTCCGCGCGTCCACTTGATGTATGCACTGTAGAGCGCAATTTACACGCGCGTAAGCTCATTGGCCTTTCGGCGTCATTCTGCGTATCGCTGCTCTGCCAGCGTCAACGTTTCGCCACATCGTTCACCGTCTTTGATGCAGGAGAAACAAGTCTTGGTTTTGCAGACCGTCTTAGCGACTTAGTACAGATAGTCGCTAGACTTAGCGAGCTTATAATCGTCTGGTCATGGCCTTCGTGAACTCTTGATAGCGACGTAAGTAGCCAACAAGTTTTGTAGATACAGTTACAAATGAGCGCGGTACTTCTGCGGTGACTTAAAAGGGTATCTCGTTACCATTTCGGAACTGCATTCTTAGCACGGTGCCCTATTTGGTTTATTTGATAGGTACACAAAAATGTGAAAATTTGCTCCTTTATAAAGGTTAAAGTGCTTTAACCTTTAGTAAAGGGGCATATTTTCACATCTTTAGTACCTATAAACTAAACTAAAGGTTACCGTGCTAAGAGTGTCTAACGGCCAACGTACTTACGTCACCGTTTCTTGGTAACGTGAGATGTCACGTTGCTCGTTACACTTTATGGCATCCGACATACGTGTATCTCGTTGGGAAGTTGACTCAAAACATTGAAAGAATTGAAAATGTCCAGGAAAAACATCGCAAACACGCGTCTCGTTTGCTTGGTAGATGATATGCTGAAATTGGCATCAGAAGGGTACGAATGTATGTCTAATATGACTGTTAGGTCTCGATGTCAATAACATTACGTGGTCGTCAGTTGCGCTACCATGAACGTTAATGAAATCGTGCTCGAGGTGTACCCGCATTCCTCGGCCGCAGATAAATCTGGGAAAAAAAAAATAATAGTCTTAGAACAAGGCGGAAATTATGTTGGTTCATGGCTGTGTGTGACTGAGGAAGTCAAGTTCAGCTTGGAATATCTCATTACTGCCGGAAAAATTATAATTACCATTATTAAATGGTGATTACACGCCAGCGGGCCATAAACGCCGCCGTAGCTCCACTGTAAATAGAGCTAGCAAGATGGCGCTTGGCAAGAACGTAGATCCTGCGTGTAGACGTATAATTCCATTCTTGGTTGGACTCGAACCCGTGACCTACATGGCCACTCGTGGATGAGCTACGGCAACGGAGCACTAGGTATTTTCCTCTTTTATTTTTTTCTTTCTTTCCCGTTAGATAGTAGAAAATCTAAGGATTCACATGGTTCAGATATGTTCACATCTCGAGAGCGTGTATGGGCCCAAGTGGTTAAGACACTTGCCTTCGTAGTGTGGCAGTCCGGGTTCGAGCCCCAACACCGCGTACAATTTTTTTTCCACTTCAATGCGCCCACTATGACCTGTCGCCAGTCGTTTCACTTTTCTGGAAGTTTTGGCTGGATGACCACGACAGTGCAGACTGCGCCGACACGGGTTAAGGCCGGTCCCCACTAGCGGCAAAAACGTGCGCGGCGTGTCGCGCGCGGCGAGCGCTTCCGCGGCAAGCGCGCGTCAACAAGTCCCCACTCGCGTTTTGCGGCAAGCGGCGACGATGCAGCCAAGAAACGACCTGACGCCATGACTTGTGTTGTTCCATTCGAAACGTCTCGCGAAAACGTGAGCTCTAATCAGGCGATTTCGTCTTTCGTCGACCATGTATGTCTTTCTAGCGCTACGGCTGGTCAAGCTATCAAAAAACTGCTACGGCGAGCATACTTCTTGCTCGGCGTCTCGGTACGGGTAGGCTTAACGAAAACTCTATATAGGTCTGGGCATGGCCTCTGAGATTTTACGACGGCGACGTCACTTTCGAATCTCAGAGGCTGTGTATTATGGTTCTATGCTTGACGGACAGATGGCGCCACGCGTCGGCACCACCGTCGGCACGCCTCCGCGGCTCGCTTCTGATTGGTGCTTTTTTCGCGGCGGCCGCGGCTGCCGCAAAAAAATGAGTCTCGACCCATTCGAGCATCTGCTGCGCGTTGCTGCCGCTTTTCACGAATATCGCCGCTCGCGGCAGCAACGCGCGCCGCTTGCGGCGTGCCGCGCGCGTTTTCGCCGCTAGTGGGGACCGGCCTTTAAACTATAAATGCTTCGTTCGAAAATTCGTCAGATTTGGCACTTGGGCTCGCCCGTAAATATAGAATGCCTATAGCCTAAATGAAGATAAAACGCCGCCGAAGCCAATATCCGCAAAAAACCATCATAGAGGGCGTGTTGTATCGCAGGAGTGGTTGGTTAAGAAAAAGTTCGCCTTTAATAAGAAGTAATACTTCGTTGAAGCTACATGTTGCAAAATCAAAGCAACAGCCTAAGCTGAATGCACGTTTGAACACAACAATGTCAAGAAACGAGGAGGAGGAGGAGGAATAATCGCTTATTTTCGAAACATTGTTCCGAGCGATGCCCTATGCCACGCTGAGGTGACAGCACTCCTCAGTCCATGAACCCTCTGGCTTTAACTGCCCTTTGTGCGCCGGGGACGACTTGTCGCTGGTCTTCCAGGTCCACGAGAGCGAGCTTGGCCTCCCACGTTTCGAACAAGTGCTCTTCATTTGCTTGTGGTGGTTGGTTCGCATGCGTCTCCGGTTGCATTTCACGGGTTCAACATGCTAAGGGCATTCCAGGAGCAGATGCGCCAGGTTGTCGGGTACGTTGCAGAACGGACAGAGGAAGCTGTAAAGCCTCGGGTATAAGCGGTGAATTGGCGTGCCGCGAGTATAAGTGGTCGTTTGCAGGCGTCTGAAGATTGCGCTTTCTTCTATTGATAGTTTTGGGTGACGTGGAGGCGTCTACATATGGCGCTCGAGTCGGTAGTGCTGTAAGATCGCCGAATACGTGATGGGTGCCACCTCCGTTTCTCCTACCGCAAGTTGGACATCGCGTGGAACAAAGCAGCTCGGCTGACGTGCTCGCGGGCTGCGGTGTGCGCCGCTTCGTTGCCCTTTATAGTCCCTCATGTCCTGGTACCCACGTTATACAGGTGCATGGGAGCGGAATGTTTCTTCGTTATAGAGGATGAGTGCATGGGCTGAGTGTCGCCTCTAGAGAAGTTCGTGCAGGCGGACTGAGAGTCGGTGAAGATGACCGCTGGCTCCGTACATGCGGTGGTGGCGAGAGCGATCGCCGCTTTTTGGTTGCGTGCCTTGACGGTGGCCGATATAAATCCCTGCCTCGACAGTCGACGACACTGAGCGCGTACGCGTTTCGGTGTAGCGGGCGTCAGGGTCTTGCTTGAACAATCGTTTGGTGGAGTCAGCTCTAGCCTGTCTTCTACTCTTGTGAGACATGAAATGCGTGCGGGGTTACTGCGGAGAGGCTTACTGCTCACTAGCTCACATGCTCTGGCAATGTCCTGCGTTACGTGACACAGAGTTCAGCAAAGAAGAGGACTGGGAGGAAGCCCTGAGAAGCGGCGACCTTTCGGTTCAACTTCGGGCTGTCCAGAGAGCCTGCGAGAGGGCGGAGGGCCACGGTCTTCCTGTCCCTGCGTGGGAGCGGCCCGCAACTGCTACAGGATCCCCCTAAAAGGGGACGTCCAACTGCAGTTCCTCAGGACAAAAATAAAGTTCTGTGCCTGCCTGCCTGCCTGGGTGCGTGATTTACAGAGGAAACATCTAACGTCCACCGGGAGGCGCTCTTCATGGCCCGTGTTGGCGATGTACATTGCGCTATAATTAAATGATCGAATTACCGATGTTTTCATGGGCATGAGCTTGAATCGTTCCAGCTGGTTGTTCTAGTGCGCTTCGGCCAGCTCTTGCTACGTGTTCTGGATGCCTATCTTAAGAAGATGCGTTGTAGAAGCCATGAAGCTAAGTCCGATGGCGACTTGGGCCGTCTTCGTTATCAAGATTACTGTTCCTATTTAGGCGGCCTTTAAAGCCAGGTACGGTGCACCGTACATTAGGCCGCTGACGAGTGTGCTTGCATTATTATTAGCGTGTCTCCCTCCTTGAGCCCATGCCTTTGATTTGCTTTCCGCTTGACAAGGTGCATGATTTGTGAAAGGGTCCGTCTCTTCTTTGTGAAGTCCAAGTATTCGGATACTGCCAGATTTTGGAATTTGCGTCCCTTTGAAATTGGCATTGGGGCCGGGTTCCTCGTAGGTGCGTGGTGTGCCTCTTGTTGATGTTTTCAGAGAGAGGTGCTCTGACTTCTCGGGAGCGCAGCGAAGGCTGACGTTTTGTAGATAGCGTTCGATTCTGTCAACAGCATCCTGCAGGCAGCTTTTTTGCTTTGCAGTGTTAGAAGCAGTGGTCCAGAGCGTGATATCGTCAGCGTATACTGCATACCGCAGATTCGATACACTATGGAAAAGTTCTGGTAGATTCAGCATGGTCATGTTGAAGAGCATCAGTGAGATTACTGACCCTTGCGGTATGCCTCTGTTGGGGAGTTTGAAGCTTTCGCTGCGGCTTTTGCAGATCCCCACGGTTGCTGTATACGATCTGTCAGAAAGTTTACGACGTACTCGTAAGCCTTAGGAATGCACCCGGTGGCTTCAAGGTTCTTAAGAATCGCGTTGTGGCTGACGTGTCGAACGTCAACTTGACGTCAACTGCCAGAACATTTCCGTTCTTCTAGTTCTGTTGAAGAATACATCATGCCATTGCGCTCCTGCTAACAGCTCAAGCTTACGTAGGCCTTCAGTTCATTGAAACAGCCAAAATAAAACATTTAAGCACGCCAATACTCTTTGCGAAGTTGACCTCGCGTGGCTCTGTCCACCTCTTAGTTCAGAACGCGTTCCCAGCTCCTGGAAAAATATGAACGTTTGATCAATCTCTTCGAAAGTGCAATATCTCGTTCAAATGAACAACACACTGCATTCAGCTAGAGGATGACATGAAGAAGTGCAACGTCAAGGAGCGTCCACGTGTTGCGCTTTCACGTGACCCTTTCCAGGGAATATAAATCGTCGGCTTGCGTGCAATTCATTATAAGTAATGAAGAAGGTCCGCTCGAATTGGCCGGTTCACACGACGTAGAACTGGCTTGAACTTTTTTTATAGCCGGCCGCTGATGCTGGCTCATCAGTGGCAGCAAAGGGAAGGAGAACGAAGGGAGGTAGGGTGGCGCACTCCCCTTCTCCCGCAAGAATGCGAAAGATAGATTGAGTGACCTCATTGACGCATAGGATAGGTTAGTCTGTTCTGTAATTACACAATGAAAAGGACGCAGTTATTGATCAGGGCTCACTGCTTTGTTAAATGGCAATTCATTACTTAGAAGAAAAAGTCATATAATGAAAAGGACTGCTAACCAAAGACGGAAGTTTATTTTTCGCCTGAAATCACAAGAGCTCGCCATGTGCATGCCCCAGCACAAAGGGACATAAAAAAACGAGGAAAGCTTGCGCTAGTGGTGCAAGGCTGGCCCAATTAAGAGCGGGGCTTGTGGCTGACCTATCTTCTTCCGGTTTGTACAAGTCACGTGATTCGTCACCTGTCTAGCTGTTAAGTGGTTTTGGTTGGAACATCTACGTGACAGCTGACGTGACAGGGGCAATTTCCTGTTGCAACGGCCTCCTCCTCCTGCTTTTCCTCGTCCCCCTACCGTCGTTCCTCCTCACCTTTCACTCGCCTTTTCCAACCCTTGCTATATTGTACTGTACATACCTAAGCTGCGCTTCACCCTTTCCCACCCTCACTTTTCTTCCCATCCCTTTGTTATACAATACAAGACTAAGCTATACTCTACTCTTCCCCTCCTCCACATCTTCACTTCCACTTCCCAGCCCTTTGCTATACTACACTATACGAGGCTATGCTATGCCTTATTTTGTCATCTTGTTCTCATCCATACTTCCCTTCCTCACCAACGTTGATATACTATAAATGCTATCCTATGAAAAGCATCTGCCTTTATGTAGCAGTGGGCAATGGGCACGAGCGCAATAGAAACAAGCGCGTGCATATGCTGTGCATTTCAGAGAAGCAGCACACGCGCACATATTTCACGGATATGATCATTTTTGTCCAGACGGGACAGATTGCGGCGGGCATAAAGGTCTTCGCTCTTAGGAGATCTGGCAGATTTCACGAAGTAAGGGAATTTGTTGCTATGGGGGCAGTTCGCGAGACCATTGACTGAAGGATTTGTGAGGTTTTACGTCCCGAAACCACGATATGATTGTGAGAAACGCCGTGGTAGAGGACTCTGAAAATTCCTACGACCAGGAGGTCCTTGGAACGTGCAAGGATATCGCACACTAGACCGCCCTCAACATTTCGCCTCCAGCGAAATGCCGCGGCAGCATCCGGGATTCGATCCCGCGACCTTAGCATATCAGCAGCCGAGTGCCACGACAACTGGACCACCAGGCTGGGCGAGTGAGCGAATAAATTTCCTTTGCCGAATTGTGTACCATTCCGCCAAGTGTTAGGCGTAGGATCAAGGTCTCTTTTGCAAAGGGAGTAGTTGTGTGCATAACGTGGACTTACCAGGCAGGTCGACAGCACTGCGTCTACCAAAGGCTAGCTCATAGTGCGACGTAACGTCGGCACTCAAGCTGCGCCTGTCTCGTTGAAGGGAATGCACGCTGCGGTGCGCTGATGTGCGTGTCATTGATGATTTGCGGGGCTTTACGTCCCAAAACCAGCTCTGATAATGAGAGGCGCCGTAGTGGAGGGCTCCGGAAATTTCGACAACCTGGGGTTCTTTAACGTGCACTGACATCGCACAGCACACGGGCCTGAACATTTCGCCTCCATCGAAATGCAGCCGCCTCAGCCGGGATTCGATCCCACGACCCTCGGATCAGCAGCCGGGTGCCATAGCCACTAGACCACCGTGGCGGGGCTGTGCGCATAATTAGCGCCCTATTATGAAGTATCTGTGCGGTGTCGAACAAAGCTGCACAAAAGCATGATTAGTGATAGTAGTACACATGTATGCTTTATTATATTTATAAAGAGAAGTGTACACGCACTACAAATGCATTTAACTTTAGACAGGCATTTTCATCAGAACTGCTGACACAGTACGTTCATTGCCATATGCACCGCCTGGAAGCGCCGCCGAGAACGAGGGGTATTGGGAACTCCAGAAAACGGTGCTTCATCTGACAAGACTGCTCAAACAAACAAATATAAATTCAGGGTCACGGCGGGTCTTTCGCTAAGTGCTGTGCCGAAGTTTCTGGACTGCGGCATTAAGTCGTGTCGAAGGTAAAAAGGATCGCGGCATTAAGTCGAACGTAACAAGGTGAGCGCCGCCGGCCACCTCTTATTAAATTTATCTGCATTAAGGATTCCAGCGATGAAACGACGTGAATATAGTAGCGCTTGTTCGGCGAGCTGCTTCAGATATGTTTCGAAAATCAAGAACATTCCAAGCGAGCCCGAGGTCTAGGTAAGCTACCGTTTTGGTGTAGCAGGCCGCTCAAGGAGATGCGCCTCTCGGAAACGGACCTGTCCCCACAGAATTCAGCTGAGCGAACAGCCTCGAAAAGCGAGATAGCGGTAATCTACTTATAGGCTGAACGCCCCAAAACCTAGAACAAGCGTTGTCTGCGGTTTATCCTATATTTCCTGCGAGCAGATGAATTGCCAACGTGCCATTTTGAGAGCACACGACATTGTCCGCGTACATTGCCTAACAAGAGCAGGCATAATGTATGTACATCATGCCTCCTGCTTCACCATGCTGTGCTGGATACGAACAGTCCGTGATGATATTTCTGCCGCTTAATGTGAGCACCAGTAACGCGATGGCTGGCGAAGAACACGAGCGCAGCGAAATTTCGCGTACATCCGCTATATATAAAAGTGCTTGCCTTTAGGCGAAAGTGCACATCTGAAACTTGAGAGGCCCATATGATATGAAAATAGCACACACACGCAGGTAATTCCCTACTCAACCGGTAGGAAGAAGTCGTCGTGAGTGAAGTATTCGCGACAAACCAGCACAATGTGTGTCAATCCCTTGCTGATGGACTTCCTTATCCACGTCGCCTGTCGTATAGCGCGTCGTCTGCTTCTCTAGGGAAACAATACGTAGCGCCCTTTCCACCGCGTTGACACTCATTTAGGTGCATGAGAGTAGACTTGTTACTTTTATCGTTTTGGGGTTCGCGCATGGCCGCGTGGCGGCCAATAAAGACCTTTACGGCTGTTTGTTTAGCACGCGGAAATGCGATAACGTGTTGCCTTCATAGGCCGACCCTCGATCACCTGTTTCTCGGCGCACCCGCTAGGTGGCGAGCATTTAGATGCAATCGCGAATGTATATCTTGCTTGCTTGCACTTCGAGAGGCCAGGTTCGGTTCCCTTCGCGTACCCGGTGCTGTGCTAGGTTGCCTTTGTTCGTTACGGCACGTTTGTCTGTGTCTGTCTGCCTGTTTGCTATGTTTACATTTTAATCGCATGCTATCAACAATCGATATGTCTTTCTCTGGCTTAATCCGTGCAAGTTCTTTTCGCATCAAATTTTCAGTGTCATTTTTGTTGGTCCTTGGCTGACATAGGCTGTAATTCATCACGAGGACCAGCAGCACTTACAACAGGACGACACCGGAAAAGGCACACAACTAGAGCGCTCTCTCCGTGTTGTTAGCGCTGCTGGTCTGAAGATGAATTACCATCAACACGCGCTCCCTCTATTTCTGGTATACTGTGATCTTCGCTAGCATTCAATCACCTACATATACCTATATAGCCCGGGCTGAGCGCCACGAGTATCAGCCACATGTAACTGAATTATTGTTAGTTGTGACGTTCGTGTGAAGTAGACCGTATTAGTGATGTAAAGATCAATCATATATTGTAACACGTTAACACCCTACGATCTAGTTTTGATGAATATCGAGCCGTGGCCTCTGCGACCAAGTGAACTAGAAGGCCTGGAGTGCAGAGTGGCGCAGGCGGCTAGATAGATAGATAGATAGATAGATAGATAGATAGATAGATAGATAGATAGATAGATAGATAGATAGATAGATAGATAGATAGATAGATAGATAGATAGATAGATAACACAACTGACGTCCTTTAGTTTCGTCAAAAAACAGCCAGCATAGAAAACGCCCAATGGGTTGGATATGAGCTCCGAACCTGCTGCACAAACCACCGATATTTAAGAACTTGTTGCTGGGCGAGTTAGTGAACACTTCACGACATAATTTTTTAGCTAAATAGGACGAAGACGAAAGGACACACACGAAAGCGCTTTTCCTGGCACCTTTCCCGTGTTCTTCCCTTTTAGCGCTAAAACCATGTCTTGAAGAGAGCCGATTTCCTATAACCAGTCTAACCATCGAAACATTGAAGAACATATGGTCTACAGCTTAGGTGCCATAACAGCATCCATTTCTATGCATAAATAATAGCTGCCTCGTAAAAAAAATAAAACCGGATCTTTACAGCCTCCTGTGATCACCAAGTAGATTAACTAGAAAGCCAGATAATTATTCGGTAATATGGGGTCGACGTGGACTCCTGAGTGCGAGTTACTCTCGGCGATATATTTCCCGGTTTCCTAAAGAATCCCATCTAATAATCTCGTGCACTGGAGAGGAGCTCTTTGCTTGTGTCTTCCACTTTGTCTAACGTTAATTGTGCACTACTGAACCGGGAGCAGGAATGATACTGCAAATATAAAAGCGCTTTTGTTTCAGCATAATTGCTCCGAATTGTCATCCCAGTTTAGCCTCATTTGTATTAGACTGATTGCTTCTGGTAGTCGTCCGTGGAATTATTGTAGGCTAGCACAAGGGCGTTAAAGCATCCATTTCTTTTGTTTTCTCGCATATCTAAGCGGCATACAATACAAATTCATATATCACCACAAGAATGACTACAGCGTGTTAACCGGACATACGTTATTTTTTAGCCGGATATCGTTATTAGATGTTTTAAAATTACAAGAATGGCTCTTCTTCAGGAGGTTTCTAACATAATGTTATACGACGGCATCGCATTCGCATGTACCCTATCGCGGTTGAAGGTAATTACGAGCCCTGCTGGACACGAACTTCAATTGGGATGTAAGGTTGCCACAGGCTCAATGTACACAGCACTCTGGTACATTCTTAGCGAAGCACTGGATAACGATCTCTCCAGAGGCGGCGCACCTCAACGTAAAGTGTAATATCCCGGCTACAGGAGGCCCGACGAAAACAAACAATATACGCGACTCTCTTCAAGAACCTGCAGAATACGGGAGTGCAGCCCAAATGAATGCTCTAGCAAGCGGCCCGCAGGTTCGCTGCGCATCCTTGTTCGACAGCGAGAAATTCACATTGGTCAAATGCGGTGACATCTCTTGCGTAACACTGGCGAAACAACACACTTGCACACGCGAAGCAAACAAACAAAAAAAAGAGAGCCAAGGGAAGTCAGCCGCAGAAGATCTGAATTGGCAGCTGAGGCTGCCGTCAGCCGGAGCCGCACATCCCGAAGTGTAGCCGTCGCGAACATCGCTATTTTGTCGCGTTGGCCTTGAGAGCGCGCCCCTTCGGAATAGATGGATAACTGCGCAGCTGTTTCAGCCGCGTACGCGGCTTGTGTGCCGGCCTCTTTACTGTGTTCTCGTCGCTGGACGTCAAGGGCGTGCTGCGACGCCAGTGAAGCATAAGGCACTATGAGCGCGATGGTTTCGCCATCATGAAACAAGCCAAAGGCATGCGAATGAACGCTGCGAAAGTGAGCCAGTGATCACAAATGCCATATATCAAACGACACTGTGGCGTAAAAGAAAGCAGACGCAAGAATGTGCACGGATGGATTAATTGGTGAATCGATGTTAGGAGCATTCCCTTTGATTAGACGTGGAGGGGCTATAGTTCTACCAAGGACTTTATCCCCTCTATGCTTTGCAGCTTCCGCTAACAAGTTGTTAGTTCTGACAGTCTGTTCTGCAGTATACCGCCACCAAATTCCAGCCTTCTTTTGCTTGTCGGTACCGCATATTCGCTTATAGTCCCAAATCTTAATATATCGGGCATACTCACTCCTTGCTTGAATATAATGGTCAGTGACATTCGAGTGGAACGTGATGAATGGATTCTGCACCCTTCTCATATGTTAAGCACGGTTCGTCCTCGTTAAAAAATTTCTTGTTGCAGCTTCGGGTTCCAAGATACCCTGATCTCGCTTCAAAGAGCACGAAATTTTCTCTCGAACTGTCATCAAAACTTTTCTCTTTTTATTTCATTCTTTGCGGCACGCGATATGCCTCCATCTCTCGTTTCTTCTCCATTGCTTCTGCACAGCGCGCCATTTCTGCGTCTTTGAATAGTTTAATGCCCTTTTATTTACGGTTGTCAATCACGGCGTAATATTTGCTGGTTAGTTCTCCCGTCCTTTTCCAACACTGTGTGTTCGCATATTCTTTTTCTATTGCAAGTGTTTAAATATTCTGGCTGCCCTCCTTTTCTCGTCGATATAAACCGAGGATCTATCTGGCGTCTTTCGAAGGACGCTCAACCAATGTCCCCCACCATCGCTTCACAAGTGGTTTTTCCATGAGCGTCCGGTGCCTGCCCCTCAACTTCCTCTCTGATCTATCTCCAGTCTCGAGTGCACGTCAGACCTCATGCACAGCACCGAGTTAGCAAATGTTGGTCCTGCAAACGCTGTGCCTTTTCATACCCATGGCACTACTTCAAAACTTATTACTTGATCGTAGTGCTAAATATGACGGCATAATGAAGCCAGGAGCATCAAATTTGGGCAAGCATTCGCAGTCCCGGTAATGTAAAAAAAAGAGATAAGAGATGCTGACGGTCCCGTTAGCGACTTTTCAGGCTTAATTAATCTCCGATTAACACAACGGCCCGTCTGCCACCCTACGTAGCTGCGGCCACAGATGACAGTAACTTTAGATGCCATTTCAGTAGGGCAGCTTATTGCTGTGTCTCGCAAAACGGATCTGCCCGATTTTTCCCTGTTGTACGTGCTCATTCCTTCCCTGTGTACGGTGACGCATATCTTACGTAGCTGACTGTTAACCAGCTTACAGACAGTTCTGAAAGCAACGTTAACACCGTACCGACTTTCAAGTGCTCAGCGACAGTGGCTACTGCAACGCGATGATAACCTATACCTCGCCGTTTGTGTTGTCTAGTTTCTGTTCTCTTGCGTCCCTGTCTGCACGTCTTACCTTCGTTCGTGGTGAATTCCAAACCACAAGCTCAACTTTCTGTCTCCATGTGCTGACAACTCAAGTGAGCGTACCGCTGTGTATTGCCAGGCAGGACGGTGCGCATGCTGCGAGCTCGGCTCAGTCTGAAGCACACCCGCCGTGAAAGCTTAGCGGCTATAGGGTGTTGGCTTCTGAATCGCGAGGTCGCGAGATCAAACCTCGCCTGTGGCGGAGGCATTTCCACGAGGGCGGAATTAATAATAATAATAATAATAATAATAATAATAATAATAATAATAATAATAATAATAATAATCATAATCATAATAATAATAATAATAATAATAATAATAATAATGAAAAACCTGTACTCTGATTTTGGTGCGACGTACCCCAGGTGGTCAAAATTATACTCCAGAACCCTGCACTACATCCTGGGCGTGCCTCATAATCATAGCTGGTTTTGGCTACGATTATGTTATATATCAGTTATATTATTAGTTATATTATTATAGAGCAACCCCACCAGTTATATTATGATCAGTCCTGTAGGACTGATAATAATATAACTCTATGCTGTTGAGAAAATGAAGAAGAAGAATATGCAGATATCTCACGCATTGTGGGGATTGGTGCAATGCGAAGCAGTCAGCAATGAAATTGCCTGTGACGAATTGTTTGACTTTCAGCCAAGTGTTAGGAGCATATAATCAAGGCCTTTCCGCAGAGCGCATGACTACCCGCTCATGAGTATGCTTAACGTGGGCTAACCAGGAACGTCGACATCACCGTGGCGTCTGAATCGAACGCTGGCACTTACGTTAGTCTAAAGCACAGACGTCTGTTTTGTCAAATAAAAATACACTATACGGTACGTTAATGTACTATCATAAGCGTCGTTTGGTGAAGTATTCCTACAGAATCGAGCAGAGAGGAGGAAGGAAACAGAAAGGCAGGGAGGCTAACCGGATAGCGTCCGGTTGGCTATCCTGCACTGGGGGGTTGGGAAAGCGGAATAGAAAAGTGAAAGTTGGAAAGAAAAAGGTGGCCGGGGATGGCAGATAATGCGTTGACGCGTAAGATACTGTACCAGCAGTCAGTCAAAGGCATTCACACAAGCCCGCCGTCCTCAAGAAACAAAAGAGAGCTTTCAATGCCTTGTGGGCCGACCAGCGATGGGAACGGTGCTCCAGTAGCATCTGTGCCCAAAGCGGCCGATTATCCAGTCGTTGGAATGCCTGAGTTAGGGTTTGACGTTCTACTGCAAATCGAGGGCACTGGCACAAAATCATACCGAATGGTATTAGAACATATGTAGTGCTATGTGCGTATTGCTTGTCACACATTAGAAGAGCAATTCACGTTACACAAGCACCATCATTACAAATGTCGGCGCAACAACTTTATTTACTCTATACACCGTGTGGGAAGGGCAGCTGTAGCCTAGCGCGTGCTTTCGTGGCACATCGAGAGCCCGTGCTTGATACCAAGTTTCGCGGGATTTCTGTCACACAGAGCACATTTGACAACGTAAACAGTAACGGGCCTCAAACAACTGAAACAGGGACGTGTCCTTTGTTGTTGTTGTTGTTGTCCTGTTATACCCCAGTCACACGGGCATACCAAAGCTCCTTTGAGGTAAAGGAGCATAGCGACTTCGAAGGAACATTAGCTCAAGGGAGCTGAGTCGGTGCTGCACGGTTTCCGTTGAAGCTTTTAACAAAAGCCACAACGTACGCTTGGCGCTCCTATCGCTCCGAAATGAGAAAAATAATACGGCTCCGATGCCCCCATAAATTAGTTGTGCGTGCTTTTTTCTGCTTTTTCTTATCAAATATTTTGTTTTTGGACACTGATAAAACAAAGTGAACACCTAAAGCTAACGGAAATAATTCGCCAAACACGGACGTAGTGATAGCAGTGCGCCGCTGTGTACACCATATTTCTCCGGCTTTGCGTGCTTCGATTCCGTTTTTGTTGCTGTTCTGGATTGTTTTTCAATCGCAAGGTCTCCAAACATGTGCCACAAGACACTCAGCGTGTGAGGATCAAATATTCATCGCAGCGCCTAGTTTAGCGTCATTTGCCGAATACTCTGAAGGAAAAAATGCTCGCTGGTGTCACCTTACGCCGATAACAACGTTCAAATACTTAGTTGACGTTTGCCCAACAGCTAGAAATGCACCGGCACATGACGCATGTTCTCGATGTGCACTAGAAAAATGTGTCGCCGGCGGTTGGTACGAAAAAGATATGCCAAAGACAAAATCTTGACACCCAGGCCCAGCTAGCCACACCACTCCGGCAGCTGACCACAACGTCACCGCTACAGTGCACCTGCCCTCAAGCTGTGCGATTTTCAGGCGACATATGACAAACTGTGTCTATCAACAGAACCTTTATGGTTTAAAACTTCTGAGATACCGTGAAACGTGCTTTTTATTAAATAAAAGCGCGTTGGATTGGCTCCAAGGTAAAACATGTTTTTCTGCAGTCTGCCACCTGCGAACGAGGGTAGTCCTTTACAGCCTCAAGGGACAAACGTGGACTCCCTCAGCTCGAAGCTCCTTTCAACTAATGCTCCCTCCCGGCGGCCGTATGACAGCGCGCCTGCTCCTTTCAAGTAAAGAGGCTTTAGTTCAAAGGACCTTGAAAGTGCCCGTGTGACAGGGGTATTAGTCAATATTCCATGATGTATGAGTGTGTACATTTACGGGCAAGATGCCGATCAAATCGACAGGCTATATGGATGTTACTACGTTCATTAATACATGGTAAAGATGCGCAATTATTTCGTTAGTACGCGAACATTTAATCGCCAAATGACGCACACTAAGAGTATACTCTGGCTTCGTTCTCGGTGTAATAATATTTCAGTGGGAAGAACGATGCGAAAATTTAAAAAAAGCAACAGCGCTTTGAACGCAGTGGAATTCCGTGACCATGCTCAGTCCCTGATTCAAAAAAGTTTCTTTCGGTATCCATGTCATTATCAAAACGCGGCCTCACTATTCAACTGAAATCTTTTTTTTCCTTGTATTACGCATTTATTCATAGTCGTCTGACATACTGCCTGTCCTCGTGGGGCGATCAATACGTATTCGTCGTATCTCGGCCACCTTGAACGCTTACAAAAGAAAGCTCTATGACTGATCGCTTTCAGTACATTTTAATGACACTCCGCCCCCCATTTTTCGCGACCTTCATGTTTTACCACTACGTAAACTCGTCAGTCATAAACTATTCATCATTATGTTTCGTCTCGGGAATCATAAATTACGTATTCCTAGTTTTTCTGATCTTAAGCTTGTTAACACCAACAACACAAGATTTTCAACTGACCAAAATATTCTTTTACCTAAGACACGAACTAATTATGATCGAAGCACGGCAAGGTTTTCGCGCATTATGCTGTGGAACATGCTGCCTTTTGAATTAAAATTATGTACCGCGCACTCATTCCACCGACGACGCCTTCAAGTTCGTCTGTTAGATAATTTACCTCTTTGGTATATTATTTTGAATTCACTGTTTTTATGTATTCTTATGTGACACTATGTATATGTACCTGTTTTTGTGTGTATTTCGCTGCTAATCTGCCACTGTTTGGCTGAGTGATGTTTTTATCCTCTGTTTAAGTTTCGTCAAGAGGGTCCGCCCTGACAGTTCTCACTACGGGACCTCCGACTGTACACTTGTCGCGCAATACTGTATTATAATGCATTGTACTGAACATATATATGTTAATAAACTTCAACTTCAATTCATTACTCCAAGAATTAAGACACTCGATAGAGTCCCGGTTTTTTTTTTTGCTTTTTTTCCCTCACCCCTGACGCCTGCTTGTTCCACGTATTCGTTATTAAGAGTTCGAACTTCAAGAGAAACATTATGAGCAATTTTTTTTCCTCGAAGCCCATCCTTCAGGATGAATATACTAATTAAATGAGCCATCATAAGCAAGCTACAAGCAATGAGATGTGAACACCCCCTACGACGCTTCTGAAGGTTTTTCATATTGAGTTACGGCCAGATTACAACACAAGTTAATGGACGCAATCCTCTAATTAGCTTCTCGGAGCATCTTGCGACACCAAATAAACTTAGCGGAGACCATTTCTCTGCCGAGGAGTGCTTCTCGTCTTTTCAAAAGACTTTCGCCATTTGCGACATTCTATACGGCTCTCTCAGTGACAGTGACAGTTGAGCATGTTGTTGGTCTTGAATGTCTTCTTGGATCTCTATACGGGCAATAAATAGCCCGCATATACGACGCACATATATACTGTAGGTGATGTAAGTCTTCATGAATAAATGCGAGGGCCCTTTGCATTTAACTGAAAAGCGTCGCTCGTGTCGAAAGTGGGCCATTGACTGGCGGGCGGCTTGCGCTGCACAGAGAGCCAAGTGCAAGACGAGTCGCAGCGCTCACAGACAGCGCTCATTACCGTTAGAAGCCGCTGTCGGTTCTCAGAAGCGCGCGGACAGCCCAGCCGTCGCAGAGAAAAGAGAATCAGTAACAATAATAAAAATAATAATGATAAAATAAAAATGAAAAGTTGAAAAAGAGTCTCCGCGCGGGCTACAGCACAATGAGGGCATGTCACTTACACCAATTATTGGTTTCTTCTACCAACGTAGGGTATGGGGGTTGCGCTTTTATTTTGCCCTGGACACACGCACGAGTCCGAAAAGAGATTCAGTGAAACATGCGTTAATGTGCCGAAACGCGTAAGAAAAAGGCAACGGAGAGGCCCCCCGGTATGCAGAGAAAGCTGTTGAGATATAGAATTACTCGTCACAGCAACTTCCAGCCAATCTTGAAGCTGGCCACGCCGTTAGCGAGTGCGTCCAGCCAATGGAAAACACCGTGCCCTTTTATGGAGATGCGCACATAGATATGCGCAAGTCAACAACATGAAGTTGCCTGCGCAGTTTTCTTTTCTTTCTCTCCCTTTTCATTTCCTTTTCTTTTCTTTTTTTTATTTTTGCAGTATGCAGACTTCAACTTCTATTTTTATAGAGAAACGCTGACACGACGCTTGGCATGGATGATTCGACATGCTGAAGCGTGTTGGAGGTTGACAACAGCCGCGTAATTAGCGAGAAAGACTAGCAAAAGGACAAAAGGGTAGAAGTCAGTTCTGCGTGACAAAAAAGCCAGGGGCCCGTATTCACAAAAGCAACTTACGACAAAAACGTTCGTAATAGAAAATTTCAGCCAGTGCCGATGCTGGTCATATGATTAGAGAGGCCGACTGACCAATGGCAAACAGCACTTACGAAAGAGGAGCTTCGTGAATTCGGCCCCAGATGCGGTGAAATCGCACTATTCAGAATGCCGGAAGTTTAAAAAGTTTTGTTGCAGGTGTTGCAATCTTATACAATAAAGAAAGAAAAATGTAACGGTGTTTCACCCAGTGAACGCGGGCTACGAGCAAGCGCATGGGTGCTACCTCTTGTTGCGCAATGCGCCTAAATGGTTTAAAAGGCTTTGTGTGTTACTACGGCGTTTTCCTCAACGGTAAATCTTTCGTGCATGTCTCGTGTGTGTTCATTTATATAAAGCGTAAAGTGCCATTAGGAAAGAGAGTATGCCACTGTCAGGAAATGCGCAGCGTATATTATCTCTAGTCAACATGTAAACCAGTGTATACATTGTTCATTTTCCCCTTATTTGCTTTTGTTTTTGTTTGCCGTGATTGATGTCAAAAGGAATCGTCCACAGCTATGTTGTCCAGTACCAACTGTTCAGCACAACTTCCGTCGTCAACTCCGTGGATATTGGAAGACCGGAAAGAGTGTCGTCGTGACGTAATGTGTTGTTCCTGCGTCCATCGGATTGCGTCACACCCGAGCACACCCCACCAGAGTAAATTGTAGTTCGTAGTGCAGCACGCCTCTATAACATAGCATCTTGACTTAAAGGGGTCGTGAAAAGAATTTGGAGATGGCGGTTTGTGATTTTCACTGCTTCAATACGCATTCGACAAGCCGATTCCGAAATATTTCGGCGAAATATTCAGTGCACATTTAACAACATCCGTTTTAAATATCAGCTTTCTTGCGCTCCCGAAACGACTATGCGACACTACCGGCCGGCGTGGTACTATTTGGTGACGTTGAGTTAAGACGTTTTTAAGTTCAAAGGCACAGTGAACTCGCGTTTGCTCTAAAGGAGTCGATTTACTTGAAAGCTAGAAAGGATGAAAATACTTGGAAACCGTGCGGTGCCACCATTCGGAAGAAAAGCGGCAGCACGGTTTGTTTTCCCATGGCCTCCGAGGGCGCGCCAATCTCGGAGGTATGACGGCTACTAAGATGACGTCATCTGCAGAGTTGAGGGGACGCGCGCAGTGAAACCGAAACCGCGTTTTTTATCGCTCTAAATCAACGCACACGGTGCAAAGGAACAATGCATATTGTTGATTGGAGGGTCAGAATCCCGAATACGCACTTAGTACAAAATTTTCAGAAAACGTTTCACGACCCCTTTAAGCATTAGGCCGCTATATCGAGAAGCATTTGTAGCGTCCGATGGGCCACAGCGGGTAGTGTCTGTCAGCCGTGTGTGTGTGTGTGTGTGTGTGTGTGTGTGTGTGTGTGTGTGTGTGTGTGTGTGTGTGTGTGTTACATTTGTCCCCATGCGATCGAAAACAAATTAAAATAATGTGGGGGTAGCCCGCACCACCCGAAGGTATATCGGGCTTACAGCCAATTGTAAAATAAAAAAAGAAAGGAAATATTCCCGAAAGGTGAATTTCGAGGGAGAGCCAATTATCTAACAAAAAGGGTGGGGGAGGGTGTAGAAGGCCAAGGCAGTGAGGGGTCAATCTGCGCGTAATGAGACATGAAAGTTTAAGGTCATGCCAATTACGATAATGCCGATTTGAATTTCTAGCAGAGAAGGCTCCCGGGTATAGTTTAGTGCAGATGTGCCAATGTATGTGTTTTAAATGCGTGAAATGCAACAAACATAATGCCCTATCGCGAAAATTGAGCAACTACCGATTGTATAAACTATGGGTTAGTCCAGGTGTTTTTGTGGAGGAGAGACAAGATGATGCTGTCGGGGGTTGTCCTTCACTGTAAAGAACCTGTCCCCTTCACGTGGTGCTGGTGCCGAAGGGCAAGGCGATGAGAAGGCGGGCGAATGGAGTCGGTCCTTGTGCAGCAGATGACTTGGCGACCAGGGACTCCAGCATGTAGAAGATGTTCAGTTGACGAAGGCGTGGTGGCAAAGGGAGAACGACGATCCAGGTAGTACAAAGAGTTCGAGACAAGGAAAAATGCTCGAAGAGACGGGCTGTTATGGAGTGGCGGTTAAGTTCAGGTGAAGGTTACCAGAATGGAGAGAAGGGAGGGCTCAGGCCTGCTAGTGGTTAAAGACTAGACAGGTAGCCAGGTCATCTTACAAAGCCACATAGCAGCAATGCAGTGAGCTGCAGTGAGGTGATGTATGATATAATAGGGTTGATGGTTGGTGCTGGCGTCATAGCCGTAGAGGTAGCCTCGCCATCCTTAGGCTGAAGAACGGCTATGGCGTACAGCATCCAATACGATACCTCGTTTGTGTAAGATTTGTAAGGTGATGAGAACAAACTAAGAGGCGTCTGCGGAATGGGAAGGTGAAGGAGTGACAACGGCGGATTCGCGCATTAGGGTCACCAATTGCATTAAGCATGCGCGGGCTGGTTTTAAATGAAGGTATCGGGGGAAGTGCGCGTAGGTAATAGTTGTGTTATGGTGACGCAGGTGTCGAACTATATGTTGTGTTCGTGGGCACTCATTGAAGTAATGTAAGTCTCCTGTACAAAGCTGGTTGCATGCGCAGCGGTCGGACATGGTAATGTTATATCTTTTAAGGTAATATTGAAAATGGCCGTGACCAGTCATTAAGTGCGTTAACTTTCTATTCGGGCGAAACCATTTTGGGATTTGGTAGACGCTTTTGATCCAGTGGAATAATGAAGTATTCGGTCCTTCTGCCTGCAAATGTGTATGCCAAGTGAAGTCATAATTTTGTGCAATTCGGACCTTGTCGCGCGGACGGTAATTTTGGCCATCCTCGCAGACCCACTGTTCATAGCTGAAGATGCTAGGGTGTCGGCAAGTTCATTCCCCAAGATACCTTTATGTCCAGGAATATGAAATAATCGGAAGGAAAATACTTGCACTTGAAGTTGATAAAGAATGTTCTTAATTCTTGGGTCGGTATCATTAAGAGAGGCAAGTTTACTAAGCAGTGGAAGGCAGTCAGTGTAAAGATGGAAGGGGGTTTGTGGGCGTAGCGTCATAATATATTGTAAACATTCACACACAGCTATGAGTTCAGTTGTATAAGCGCTTGAGGCGTGGGTTATTCTGTATTTGTTAGCTTGCAAAATGTGCGTTCGGCTATCCATTATAATGTACGCAGATCCGGCCGAGTGTGAGGTGTAGGAGCCATCTGTGTAAGCATGCAGAACGGGAAGGCGGAACATGTCAGCGTGTGCTAAGGGATCAATTTTAGTGAACGAATACTTATGTTTTAAACTGGGGTGGTATGTGCATGGAGCTGTGTCGTGCGAAATTTGGTGATGATAGAATGTACGAGTGCCGTAATAAGTGACGATCTTCCGGGTGAAAAGGGAAAACTCTGCTCCTAGTCGACTAAGTTCAAGACCTAAGGGGGGAGCATTGGCGACGATTTGGAGAGCAGAAGTTCGGGTGGTGTAAAACGAGCCTGTTATAGAAATTAAAATGGTGCGTTGCAGCGACAAGACGCGGTCTCTAGGGAATTGGGAAGGATGCGATGGCCACCACGCGGGTGATGCGTACGTTAACGCAGGGAGAATTACTTGTCTATATAAACGGCGAATTAATGTGCTATTGAGGGCATGTTGTGCGCGAATGAAAGCAAGAAATCGAGCGGTGAAAACCTCTGCTTTTGTTTTAAGGTAACCAACATGTGTATGGAAGTTGAGCGTAGGATCGAATATGACTCCGAGATACTTTACAGATTTGTGTTTCAAGAAAACTCCATCCAACTTGACGGAAGGTCGACGCTTAGATGTGCCTTTATGACCATTATTGAAGAAAATAAAGTACGATTTGTCCGAATTGATAGTAAGTTTATATTGTTTAGCCCATTGTGTTACCGGCGCAAGGATGCGGTCAACGTTATTTTTGAAATCCAGTTGTGAAATACCCGGGAGCAAAATTATGGCGTCGTCCGCATATGCCTGATGTGTGCCTGATGGGGAAGGTTGAGGTCGAGTAATGAATGTATAATGACATTCCAGAGTAGCGGGCTTATGGGAGAGCCCTGTGGACTGCCCACCGTCCGATAGGCTGCTTCTTTACCCGTATTAAAAGGAAACGTAATGACTCTGTTAGTTAAAAATGATTTTAGGAGGTGACATAGGTTAGTTGGACAGCGGTGTTTCCTGAAAAACTTAAGCACTGCAACATGCCAAACACTGTCAAATGCTCCGGTGAAGTCAATTGAGATTAGGAGGACAGGTAGCTTGCGGGTCTTGTAATACTCTAACTTTTGCCGTAGTTGATAGAGGGCCAGTGCTGCGCTGCGTGCTTTTGTAAATCCAAATTGGTTTTCATGTATGAGATCATTAGAATTCAGGAAGCAATACAAACGAGAATTGAGAAGTAGCTCCAGCACTTTACCTATAATAGAATTCATTACGATAGGGCGGTATGAATTAGGTTTATGTGGGGGCCTTCCGGGTTTAAGAATGAATATTATCTTTCCCGTGCGCCATGCTGTTGGGAAATGACTGAGCCTAAGGGCTGTGTTAAAGATAAAATGAAAGAACTGGGGATGATACTGGTGTAATAGTTGGACGAATGTGCCCGTCAGATTGTGTAAGCCTGGATCCGCCTGTGTATTAATTAATGCAATAGCGTGGACAATTTCATTGTTAGTGAAGGGAACGTCGACATTATGCCAGGGGTACGACGAGTTACAAATTCGACGCATATGTTGATGGATTGCGCTGTTAGTTGAGTCGTTATCTTGGGCAATTAAGGTGTCTAATATTAACCGAGCGGATTCATTAACTGATTGTGTTGATGTACCGTGTGGTAATTCTAAAGGGGGTAAAGGCGTTGCGTTGTGATGTTTGTTAAAATAGATTTTGTAAGGGTCCCCGTACAGGTGCTTTTTGGTTGCAGATGTGTATAAATTCTTGTCAAAATCGTCCATTGCCTTGCGGATATGAGCTTTGTACTGCTGAAAAGCGACGGCATATCCTTTTTGGTAAAGATCGCGTAGGAAGGGAATCGATGCGCGCTGTTTGCTTCGTCGGACAGCTCGGAGGCGTTTGCGTTCCGTGTCAAGTTCAGGGGTCCACCATGCATTTCCTGTTGCTTTACGTGGTTTTACTTTTCGAGCGTAGCGCTTTTCTTGAGTTTCGTATATGTCGTAAAACTTGGCAATGATTAAATCTAGCGTCTCAGGGCGACTAACATGACATTGAATTACCTTATCAAACCAATCCATAGTTCGTAGTTCCGTCAATATTTGAAGGCGAGCATAATTAGTAAGTTGTTTACGTTCTTGCAAGCGGAGGTCAGCAGAGGAAAATGAGATATAGTTGTGCTCTGATAAAGTTGATTTGTCCAGCACTTCCCAGGAATAACCATGGCGTACGATCGCTTGAGAACCTATCGTGAAGTCAATCCAAGTTTCGGCATAAGCGGTTTGAAAAGTGGGTAGGGATGAAGGATTATTGATCACTGTCAGATTGTTTGATATTAGGAAACTGGCTAGCTGGGACCCTCGTAGGTTGGACGGGCCAGGTCCCCACGTGGGGTGTTTAGCGTTAAAATCACCTGCAATAATGAACTGGCTGTCTGTGTATATTGATAAACATGTCTGAAGTTCGTCAAGCAGAAGGTCAAGGGGCCTGCGAGGAGGGGCATATATTGCAATAGATGTGAATGAGTGATCACGGTTTTGACATTTTACCATGACAGTGTGAACACAGTGTGTGTGTGATAGGTGAATAGGAAAGAAGTCGTAGGTGTCTGTTTGTGTTAGCAGCATGACGCGTGGATTTATGGCGGAGTGAAAGTTTTTAATGGAGTGTGGTATGCTTTGTATGGTACCGCCGCGTATATGAGGATCGGACACAAATGCGAAGTCATAATTTTAGGTGAGCATTGTATCTACAAGAAGTTTGGTTGCAGCACATGTGTGGTCTAGATTAGCCTGGATGAATGTTAGAGGTTTAGGGTAAGCCATCTCGGAGCGGGTATAAAGGAGATAAGTTAATGCCTGTCGGCGTTAGAGCTAGCGTGTGCAGTGTAACCCGAGTGCAAGTGCTGGAGTGTTTGCGTGGCTGTGTGGTGTTAGGTAATGAATGGTGAAATGAATAATGGTATAACAACGCATTGCCTGACGGGTTCAGGACGTACATTATCGTTAGTGCGATCAGAGGAGGGGCGCAACAGCCCACAGTGTAGCGTTTGGGGCAGAATAGTAAATGGCAGGTCAAGAATAGTACGAGACGTGTTTGAATTTCGGAACGGATAGTTATGTGCGAGCCGTTGCGCCCCCCGTTTCGCGCTAGCACTCCTATATTAGCCATAATCTGTCCGCGCCCTAAAGAGGGCCACCCTTAATTTTCTTGTAGAATGGGGCAGGAAGAGTGTCCGACAGGATGCGTGCTTTGTCTTGCCTGTTTTTTGCACTCGTTGCATGCAGCCTGCGGATCCCCCGCCCGCACCGCACACTGCTCCCCGGCATGGTTTGCAGAACACCTTGGGCATGTGAGTTTATCCGGCTGGTCTGATACTGGCCAGGATCTGCGTGTGTGACCATAGCTGGCGCAGTAGGTGCACACCGGTATGTGGAGGTCCTCAGACACGCGTACTGTTGTCCATCCAATCATTATCCGTCCCCGTGCTGTCAGTGCTCGATACGCAGAATTGTCAACCTCAAGTATACATGGGTGAGGTTGCCGGATCTCTCACGGTACGATGCGACGACACGGCATGCATCGGGGTTGAGGTTTATTCCGTCATTTCTTTGGTTGATGCACTGAACCAATGTCGTGGCTGCAACGTCTGGGTCCACGCCTGTAAATATGACTCTGGGCCTGCGTTTTTGCGGCACCCGAATGGAAATAGAGGTGCTTGTTAGCGTGTTTTTCTCAACTGCCGTCTTGAAATTCTTGAGCTTTGCTTCATGATTCGTGAGAACTGTGAGTCCGTAATTTGTCTGGCGTATAACTAATGGACCTATTTTTTTCTTTCGTCGGATCAATTTTTGTTTTGATTAACTTGATTAAACCATTTGCCGGTGCTGCTGGGCAGTCTGGCCCCCGCGAGGCGATTTGTTGACCGGGATGCTGCTGCCCACCAGCCAAAACAGAAGCATAGGACCGCGCAGGACCAGCGTCGGTAGGAGGCATAAGGGTGGGCCTGTATGAGGGTGCGGCACTAAACCTTGTAAGCTGGTGCCTGAGTTCGTCCACTCGTCCCGACTGCGTAGCTGCCACCGCTCGAATGTCTGCACATTCTTGAAGAATGTGTGTGTGTGTGTATGTGTGTGTGTGTGTGTGTGTGTGTGTGTGTGTGTGTGTGTGTGTGTGTGTGTGTGTGTGTGTGTGTGTGTGTGTGTGTGTGTGTGTGTGTGTGTGTGTGTGTGAAATCTTCACCAGTTATCACGCATCAGTATCAAAGCGAGATGCCGCGTCACGTTGGAGGCGGGAGGGGGGGGGGTTGGCTCGTTAACTGTTGTTGACGTTCCTATTCGGTGCCGCACGCGTTCTCCACTGCGAGCCGAACGAGCTTCGTGCACTAAAGATCAACAGAAAAAGAAATAACATTTCTCATTCGCATTGCTACGTTACCCTTCCACAATAGCGAAAGCACGAAAGGACGTTTCGCGAGGCCGTGAACGTTCAAAATGAAAACACGGGTAGCGACACCCCGATGTATCTCCACACCAGGTCGTCGCAACATCATGGATTACGAATCATTGCACTTACAGCTGATTTTCTCCTTTTCTTCACTTCCTTCTCTCCGTCGACTTTCGATTCCCTTTTTTCATGCCATCACTCCCCCGTCCCGCCACGGTGGTCTAGTGGTTATGGCACTCGGCTGCAGATCCGAAGGTCGCGGGATCGAATCCCGGCCGCGGCGGCTGCATTTCGATGGAGGCAAAATGTTGAGGCCCGTGTGCTGTGCGATGTCAGTGCACGTTAAAGAACCCCAGGTGGTCGAAATTTCCGGAGCCCTCCACTACGGCGTCTCTCATAATCAGAGCTGGTTTTGGGACGTTAAACCCCACAAATCAATCAATCAATCACTCCCCCGTCCCCCACCCCTTCGCTTAGCGTAAGCACCTAGACGCCTTTCTGGCAAACCAATCAGACCAATCGACAACGCCACCTGTCGTCCTTGCGGCATTTTCGAACGCCAACTGCACTCCGCCGAGCGGAGGCCTCCCTGCTTTATCGTTTGTGGAAGAGTGGCTTTTACGAAGTCTTATTCGTTTACGATTGGGATGGCCGACAGCGCCCTGTGTCACACCCTTCGTCGCGAAGAGACGCTGCAACACGTCTTTTGCGACTGTCCTCGATATAACGCGCAGAGGCAATCACTGCGTCCGCTCTTGCTCACCCCTGACCTGCGACGAATTTCGGTCGATGCCACTCTGGAATGCCGACCGCATAAGCCATCGCAGCTGAAGGCGACGAAGGCAGTGCTGAAGTTCCTGAAGACAACAGACTTGCACAAGCGACTATAACTATGATGTCGCATACCATCACAAGAACGACTAACTGTGACGATGTGCTGTATGTGCGCCCTTTCTCTCTATTTCTATTTTCTCTCTTTCAATCTCCCCCTTCCCCTTGTGCAGGGCAGCATACACATTCTCCTACATTGGTTAACCTCCCTGCCTTTCACTCTCTACGGTTTCCTTCCTTCATTTGTTTAGTATCGACACGATAAAACGAATATCGCGGCGACTCCGCCCCTGTTGTATGCACTTATACTCTCGAGTGAAAAGGGCAGACAGCGCGACCGCCCGTCTTCGCACTCGCTTCGACCGGTCAAGATCGAGGCCGATCAACAGGGTGGTGGCCTTCCGAGGTGCTGCCAAGTCCCACGAGAGAGCGCGACGAGCGCGTGGCCTCTCTCCGTGGGTCGTTAACTGGAGAAAGCGCGCCGAGAGAGAACTAGAGCCTCCGGCGCCACCTGTGAACTCCCTTTGCCGCGTTGGCATGGCCCTACAGGATCGCTCTTGGAAGCGCACTGTCTTCGACCATGGCGGATCGATAGGACCCCGCTAAACGGGAACGCTAACTGCACATCCGCCGCCACTGTGCTTTCGAGACGCGCGATGTTCGTGTTGTGCAGAAGCGTGGGCGTGCGGTCTATTGATCGGCGCCCGTCGGGGCTTTCGTGCTCTCACTACGGAATGTAAACTGAATTTCGGCAGATCCTCGCCGATGCGGCGCGGCGAACAATTTGACCCGCTCGCTCGCAGAACACATGCGCCGGATAATGCGATATGCTGTCGCCGTCCAATGTCATTACACCATCCGAAGTCAGTGCGCCCAGCACCTAATCGATTAAACCGAATACCGCAGAGCTTGGCCGTAGTTGAACAGCTTCGAACGCGGTAATTGTCTGCCGTAGCGTAAGGTGCTTAGCGCGAGATGTTCCGATGAATACGGGCCCGCGGTTGCCGTCGGGCAGATTTGAAAAAGGACTCAAAAGGCAGGCAGAAGTGCCCCAGTTATGTTTTTCTTGTTCGTTTTCTCCTTGATGTGGATTGAAGTCCCGTCAAGGAGATGATCGACGTCGGTGAAGCAGGAGGCAGGTTGGAGGTAATGAATTTGAAGGTATATTGCAGCAAATATTTACAGTCATATGTACATCTTGCCGAAGCACACTGATGATAACATAGACATCAACAGCGCGTCTTACTCTTCTACTTAACTTTTCTTAAGTTAGAGCCTAGAACACTGTTACTACATACAACGAACCTAGTCTCACTGTTCGACCACCGCGTGGTTACGGCCCAGACAGAAGTTGCATCGTACGGAGTCTTACTGATCGATCAGTTAAGTGATTACAGCCTAGACTGAAGGGAAACGAATCCCGTCCAGTCTTTAGTACCTTGCGGTAACAAAGAAAAAGGGGAGGTGGCCACTGCTGGTCCGCCTCAACCTTCTGTCATCCAATCTGTTTATCCTCAGATTAAGCCACTCCCTAGTGGGCTGTCCCTAATCTTGACAGCAGCGTCTTTGCAGTTTAAACAGGCATTTTGGCATTCTTTCCCATCATGGCTCTCCCTCTCCTTATCCCACGCTCTCAGATATTCTCACAGTCGAAATATCGGTATCGTAGCAGCCCTGCGGCATTCGCGCCATCTCCCAGGCTCATCCAGTCGAACCCTGTCGTAAAGTGGGTTCAGGGGAACACTGCGTGTCTTCGCCTTTCCCGCAGCTCGGACCGTGCATTGCTGCGACTCAACCCTTCGTTCCAGTCGGCGCGCCGAAAGCGCATGCCGGTCGTTACAGAATTGGTTGGGCCAAGCGCATTGTCGCTTCGAGCGACGGCGCACTTCTCATGCATTCTCTTCCTACGCGTCCGAGCTGCTCTTCCCCGAAACGGCCACTGAGAAGACAAGTACGGTCGCGCAGCCGCGACCCCCCGGAGCGACCGCTGGGAGCATGACATGTTTGCCCGCCTCATCTTCCTCCGCGTTGGCCGATCTTCCTCCAGCCGGGTTCAGCGAAAGGGAAGGGTCTCGTACCAGGAACCCCTGGGGGCCAGCGTGGGAGACCAGCCGCTCAATGGGAGCCGTTTGCTTTCCATTGATAATTGCTGTCAAAGACCATGCAGAGAGAGAGCCGAGAAAGAAGCTTTGTATTGCGTATGGTGCTACGCCGTCCCTTCTGTACGATCGCCTTATGAGCGGCAACATAACAGCCCCCATGCGGTTTGATTTTAGCCCAAACTTAGGAGCCAAATATCGATATTGTGAATATGGTTTTCACTGTTGACAAAATGTACTGTGATCTGAATGCGCAAAAACCGGATACAGATCCCGATGCTTTGTTTTACTTTTCCTTGGCCTTGAGACCACAGGAAAATTGCAATTAAAGGAGTAAACCAAAGTTCTTTGCTCCCGCACATTACTTATCCACCCTAGGGTTCTTAGAGTAATAATTCTGGAGCATTCTAACCAGCAACTGAGCTGGAACACTAAACGTCGAATCACCTTTCCCTCGAAGCTGTAGATAGTAATTGATCAGCCATCATCATCATCAGCCTGTCCACGCCCACTGCAGGGCAAAGGCCTCTCCCATAGATCTCCAATTATCCCAGTCCTGTGCTAACTGGGCCCAATTTATCCCCGCATACTTCCTGATCTCATCTGCCCACCTAACTTTCCGCCGCCCCCTGCCACGCTTGCCTTCTCTAGGAATCCGCTCTCTTGCCTTTAATCACCAACGCTTTGCTTGTCTTCGCATCACATGGACCGCCCACGTTCATTTCTTCTTAATTTCTATTAATATGTCCTTAACACACGTTTGTTCCCTAACCCACTCCGCTCTCTTCTTGCCGCTTGATGCTATACTTACCATTTACCTAGAGTTGCACAGCGGGCTTGTAGGTGATCCACAGCATCCACTGCATCGGCTCAGCACAGGACCCAGTTACTGCAGATGGGATAGCCTATAAAGGGACTGAATGTCCTGAGCTGAACAAACCTTTCAGTACTGCAGAAGTCATAAGAGTCCTGGGAGAACTTAACCGGAAATCGGCACCGGGTCCTGATGGAATAACTAACAAGTCTCTGAGAAATCTAGATGCACCTTCAATACAGGTGCTGACAGAATATATAAATGAAGCATGGACAACTGGAAAAGTACCTGATGACTGGAAATTATCTCAAGTCATTCTCATACCTAAACCGGGGAAAACCCCCAATTTAGAGAACTTAAGACCAATATCTCTCACCTCATGTGTTGGCAAAGTGGCAGAACACGCCATACTCAATAGATTAAAAGACTATCTGGAGGATAATGAAATATATACCAATAACATGATAGGATTTAGATCAGCATTATCCACTCAGGATGCTATGAGACAGATTAAACACGACATCCTAGACGGTTATTCTAAAGGTGTCAAGGCCATACTCGGCTTAGACATAGAAAAAGCATTTGACAACATTAAACACAGCTTTGTACTCAAGACAGTAGAGAATTTTGAACTTGGTACCAACATGTTCAACTACATTAAATCATTTCTGGAATCTCGCAGGGCAAGATTGAGGGCAGGAGACATGAGCTCTGATGTTGTTACACTCGGAGATCGAGGGACCCCACAGGGCTCGGTCATATCGCCAGTCCTTTTCAATCTCTGCATGATCGGACTATCAAGAAAGCTAAAGGAAGTTGAAGGGATTGACCACACTATATATGCCGACGACCTAACTATATGGTGCTCTAGCGGTAGTGAAGGACAAATCCAGGATTCACTAAACGAGGCAATTAAAACGGTCGAAGATTACCTCAAACCAACCGGCCTCAGATGCTCCCCCCATAAGTCAGAGTTGCTGTTATACAGACGGGAGCGTGGAGGGAGACCCAAAGGTTGGCGGCCATTAGAAGAGTGTGACATACAATTATTCACATCTGCAGGAGCTAATATACCCAGAGTTAACACAATCAGAGTCTTGGGGTTCTTCATTGACTCCAACGGAGCTAACAAGTCGGCGTTAGAGAGGATTTTGACTAAAACTCAGAATGCATACAGTATGATAAGAAGACTCTCCAATAAGCACCGAGGCATGAAGGAGGACATTCTTATTAGACTAATCCACTCCTTCGTTCTATGCCATATAACATACATGGCGGCCATGTACAACTGGACGCTTCAGCAAACTAAGAGAATAGACAATATGATAAAGAGAGTTACTAAGAACGCACTTGGACTCAGTGTACGAACCAGCACTAATTTGCTTCTACAACTGGGAGTCCACAATACATTGACAGAAATTGTCGAGGCCCAAGAGACGTCACAGAATTTGAGACTATCTACCACTAGAACAGGGCGATATATTCTTGATAAAATCAAAGTGAACCCCATCATAGAGCAAGACACATATGTTAAAGTACCATGCGACATTGCAAGCAATGTTATTGTACAACCACTACCACGAAATATGCATCCTGTCCACAACATCAACAGGAGATTGGCTCGAGCTAAGAATCTCATTAACGCAACGGAGAAAGGAGGGGCGACTGCATGCTTCGTTGACTCTGCGCAGTACGAACGAGGCGACGCTTTTGCAGCAGTCGTAGTTGATCGCAAGGGGCATACAGTCAGCGGAGCTGCTCTCTATACCCGTAAAGCTGAAGTTGCAGAACAAGTTGCCATAGCACTAGCAATTGCAGACGCCAGGTTCAATGAAATTTACAGCGATTCTAAAAGCGCAATTAGAGCTTTCAGTAGAGGAAGAATAGCCCCGCAAGCGGCCAGGGTAATCAAAGAAATCAAGGTACAAGAAGTAAAGTATGTTTATTGGTTTCCAGCTCATCTGGGCAATATCGAAGGGTGCCCCATCAATCCAAATGAGTCGGCCAACAGCGCTGCCCGCGAACTCACTGACCGGGGTGCTTTTACAAATGGCATCGACTCTGCTGGATTTGAGAATACACTCAGAGATACTCCCATGACACACAACGAAATTACAAAGCAATATTACATGAGTAGGAGGCTGTTCCCTCCTCCACACATCAAACTTAACAGGGCACAAGCAGTGACACTTAGACAACTACAAACACGTTCATATTTCTCACCTGTACAGTACAAGGAATGGTATAACATTCAAGACATGAATACTATATGTAAAGCCTGCACGGAAGACGATTGTACATTAGAACATATGCTCTGGGAGTGTGGGTCGCTTGGCCCTGGCATTACTCGTGACAGGTTTTCAAGCATGATCAAGTCGCAAGACCACAAGCAACAAGTCCTAGCTGTCCAGTACGCCCACGATAGGGCCAGGAGGCTTGACCTCCCGGTTCCAACGTGGGAGTAGTTAGGCGGGCTCTTTAGCCATGTACAGGACATTAAATAAAGTTTATTCCTCCTCCTCATAGATTAGAAACGACCTCATGAACCAATATATATATATATATATATATATATATATATATATATATATATATATAGCCGCATGAATGTAAGTATGAGACGTAGCACTTCAATAATATTTCATTTATTCGTCGACGTTTCGGTCAGAGCCTGACTTTTCTCAAGAGAAAGGTCAGGCTCCGATCGCAACGTCGGCGAATAAATGAAATATTATTGAAGTGCTACGTCTCATAATTATATATATATATATATATATATATATATATATATATGTGTGTGTGTGTGTGTGTGCACGCGCGTGTGTGAAACGACTATTGATTGATTTGTGGGGTTTAACGTCCCAAAACCAGTTCTGATTATGAGAGACGCCGTAGTGGAGGGCTCCGGAAATTTCGACCACCTGGGGTTCTTTAACGTGCACTGACATCGCACAGCACACGGGCCTCAACATTTCGCCTCCATCGAAATGCAGCCGCCGCGGCCGGGATTCGATCCCGCGACCCTCGGATCTGCAGCCGAGTACCTTAGCCACTAGACCACCGTGGCGGGGCGTGTGAAACGAATAAATGAACCAACATTGAAGCCCAGGAAAGCATAGGGAAGTTATTCAAATTCCGAATTATGGTATTGTAATTTTAGGGTAAGTAGAAAGGAATTAAAGTAGACTATATATATATATATATATATATATATATATATATGCGTGTGTGTGTGTGTGTGTGTGTGATGGAAGGAGGGGGTTGTGATCATGTGGGCCCAGGACCGCTCAGCAAAGGAACACAATCGAGCCACGAGTGCACACACACACACACACACACAAAACACTAACTCTATACACTATTTACAGGCAAACGTGCACAAACTCAACGACATATAGCCAGACAAATAGTTAAGTTAATGCAGTACTACTGCTCGGCAAACAAGCGTGTCTCTCCCCGTGTTTTTCTGTCGTGGCCTGTGGACGCGTCGGCGCGGACTTCCGTGGGTCGATGCGATGCCCAACTCGTTGACGACGTCAGAGAACGTCGGCCCACGACACAGCACGGCTTCGTGCCACAGCAGCGGTATGAGCCACCGTGGTAGCCTCAGTAGCACAAAAGCTACTATGCTCCTCTGACCGCACCCCGGACCCGGGACAGCCACCTGGCACGGTAGCAGAACGGGATCAGCTGCCTGGGACGGCAGCCTGAACAGCGGTACCTCACCTGGTCCCTGGGCCAGTCATCCCGCCGGAGCGCAGGAACAGACCAGCGCCGAGAGGACGTCGTCGCCAGGTTCCCCGTACCGGACGTCCAGCCGAGAGCCGCCTTGCTCGAAAGCTGGCACGCTCTCATCCGGCACGAGATCGCGCCGTTTCATTATATATAAGCAGTGAAGGAACGGAAGACCGTGCAAGAACTTTATTTCCAACGTTTCGGCCAGTGGTCGCTGGGCCAGTCACCCAGCCGGAGCGCGGGCGAAGCCTGACGCAGACCGGACCACAGTCCCCGGCCGAAACGTTGGAAAATGATGAAGTTCTTGCACGTTCGTCCGTTCCTTCACTATATATATATATATATATATATATATATATATATATATATATATATATATATATATATATATATATTCAGAGAACAAGGCTATACGCTTTTAATTGTTGCTTCTCATCTTTAAGGTCTACACGGCAGCTCCACTTTCTTCACTAGAACACATTCTCAGAAATGTAAATGTATACGCGTTCATTAGTATGTGCTGTGGTCAGCGATTATAATAATTTTACGAGCATATACGGTGTCGCAACCCGCTACGAAATTTCTGGTTAGTTGGCTTGGTTCTCCCCGCTTCAAGCGACGAGATAAGAGGGGGAGGCTGAGACGAAGACGCGGCTACACGGATGAAGTGAGAGTGCCCCGCCATTTGGCTTCTGTACTATCCCCTTAGAGAGTGTATGCCGTTCATATTGGCCCCCACCGTATACATATTGCACGCCCGCTCTCGCGTCTTTCCCTTTAGCACGTTTGGAGAAACAACGCAGAACATTTACTCTTCCGTACGTCATTTCGCGCCTCCTTATGTATAAATGCAAGCATGCTGCTAGCTGGCCCGAACAGCGCATACTTTTTGCATACGAGCGTTTTTGCATGCATTCGCGCTCGCGGCCAGGGACTTTTCGCAAATGCGACTTACGCTTCCCTATTTCCCTTTCGTTTGGGGAAATGTCGTTCGTAAAACGGCTGTTCAAAGCGCCGCGAGAAGGGAACAGCGCTCGACGACCATTCACGTTGTGCTACGGGCATTTGATAGAAGGGCCATAGCCGCTAATAAAGAAAGAAAAAATGGCCGCGTATCAGTGTGCTTCGCTGCAAATGTCGTCGAAAGACGATAGTCTTCTGCCGGCCGTACTACGCTGCGTGAGATATGTACGCCATCTGGCAGCGCCATCGGGAAACATGAGCTTGTGCAGAATCCCTGGGCAACTGCCAGGTGGCAGCACCAAATCGTCGGCAGAGGCCTTTTTCGTGCATTGCGTCGCATTTTTAGCCCAGCCTAAGAAACACTAGGGTCTAGTAGAATTACGTATCTGTGTATTTTCTAGTAAAGGAACACACCACCTAATACTTACGTTTTGATGTTGCGCCTCATATGTGCGTAATATTTGCTTTTTGGTCGATAATGTTCACAAGTATGAACGCAGCTACCAGTTCAAGATGGCTGGGCGTTAGGCAAGTGCTTAAACTTTGGCCGGGTGGCTGTATCGTGTGACAGACAGACAAACAGGCAGACCAAAATTTCTGCGTAAAGAGGTGCGGCCTGACGAATGAATGGGAACGCATTCGAGAAGGCGGAATTGTCAGGCGCGACCGCGATGCATATCGGGAGCTCACGCGCGAACGCGAACGCTGGCAAACGCTTACATTTGGATGGCGTATGTATAGCCGTACCGGCCGTAGGAGAGTGCGTTTTTGTTTTGTTGTGGCAGCTGTATCACTACGTGCTTGTGCTCACAGCTGGCTAGACGCCTGTACGAACTGATGTGAACCGGTGTTCTTTCCTCGATGTTCAGGGCCATCGCAGAGGAAACGAATACTATCGCGTTCGCAGGTGGAGAAGCGCATTCGGCAGGCCGCACTTATTTTTTTTTTTTCAGCTGCGGTGAAAGGGCTCACGCGGCAGCAAAGGTATACATTGGGCCCGCAACTGTGTAGGCGCTTCGGGAGGCCAGGATGCACGGCTAGTCTGCAAAGCCAAAGGCCGCTTATCGATGAAGCAGCAGACGAAATGCGAGTGCTAGAGGTACAAATAAAAAGCCGGGGCGGGAAAAGAAAAGGTGTTTCTCATTGACCCTCATCGTTCTAAAAAAAGAAAAAGGAAATCACATAAGGGTGGCCGTTAAGTTGGTGCTAGCCTTTAGTCTTTGGTGCACCTTTGGGTGATTGAGGACTGGCTCATACCCAAATATCTAAAGCGGATATGAGCAACATGTGATTTGCTTATTAATTATTTATTAAATAAAAGGTTCTCTATTGTTAATGTATGTTTGCACTTGTACTGCGTCACACTTTTCATGGTGTGCTGTGCGATGTCAGTGCACGTTAAAGAACCCCAGGTGGTCAAAATTTCGGGAGACCTCCACTACGGCGTCTCTCATAATCAGAGCTGGTTCTGGGACGTTAAACCCCGCAAATCAAATCAATCAACACTTTTCATGGTGTGTGTTCATCATTCATCACCCATGTCCTCGTTGATTTCATGTATCAGGGAGGCTCGGGTTCCCCTCAAGTGGCAAACGTCACTTTTCTCCCGAGCCTGCCCTCATCCTTGAGATGAAATTGAATCGAATTGAACTGAACTGAAGCTTTCTTTCTTACGTGTAGCTCACACCCGCATAGCCCTACACCAAAACCCTTTACACAATTTGGTGTGCACCTACTTGCATTTCATTAATGTTCATTAATTACCGTGATAGTTAAACCACTCATTTTTACAGACTTATGCTCTCATATCACGTCTACCTCATACAAGCTTAAACTCTATGTTTTTCATATGAAGTTACGTTTTTTTCCAGATTTTTCGTTATTTCTAGAATTTTCCAGATTTTTCGTTATATCCCGCGACCCTCGGATCAGCAGCCGAGTACCTTAGCCACTAGACCACCGTGGCGCGGCCATCGATAACTAAGGCATAGCGCATGTCCCTCCCTTTATTTTCTTTTACTAAATTTCTTTCGTGTGGAACGATGCTCTCACTTTGTACACAGCGAGGCAGCAACCACACTCAAGTGCTTCCATCGCTATCCATTCATGTGCCACCATGGTCACTCGCTCAGGAGTCTCCACAGCCCCTCGGCGGACCGGTTTTACTTTTCTTGTCAACAAAATCCAGACTATTGTCTGATGCCCTCGAACATTAAAAAAGCACAGTTCTCACCTCTTCTGAGCCATACATTTAACGGGCTAACAGTGCTATAAAAATCATAGGCCCTTCCCAGATCGAGAAAAGGGAGAGCAAGCGAAGCTTAATTGTCGCTAGCACACCTGACCTACTACAATTGTCCTCCTCCTTCTGCAGTTCTCTGAGCTTTCGTTGACTGTGTACACAGTAGGCGAAATCAATCGCGTGAGAGAGGGAGAGAGAGGGGACAAATGACAGAAAGGCAGGGAGGTTAGCCAGAATTATGTAACGCGTTACATACAGGTAGTAGAATCCCTCGGGGTTGGAAGTGTGCCGCTTTGCTGTTAATTGACAGGCTACGGTGTCGCTTCGCGACTCGCCGCAGCCGATCACGTGTTCTGTCCAGGCAGACTTCGTAGCCATTCCCTGTACAGACGTACGCCTTTATAGCCGCACTCTCTCCCCTTCTTGTGCCCTTAAAAGCAAGGTGCTCTGCAACACCTTTTCACTCTGATGAAGGCCAGTCCACCGGCCGCAACGTCAGTAAACTTATATTGTTTTTGTTAATCGTGTGAATCTCTTTTCTTGAAATATATATATATATATATATGGCGTAAGGCCCGACCGGTAGCTTGGTCAACGGCTGAAGGCACGAGCCCCGAGAGCGAGCGGCGAGAACGAGCAATGCGCGTTAGGGCCAGACCCACTAGATCACACTGGAGAGCGTGCCCCACTATATGGTTCGTTAGTTTTCGCTACAATATATATATATATATATATATATATATATATATATATATATATATATATATATATATATATATATATATATATATATATATATATAGGGGGTATGGGAATGGGAAAGGGACAGAAAGATGAGATAGAGAGAGAAGAGGAAGAACGAAAGATACGTGTATGCGATTGTGCCGTCAGTCACACGCGGCGTACGGTGTCCAAGCAGCGCCTTCACGGAAAAAAACTGTCTATGACATCTCAGAGCGAAATTCGATAGCGTCGGTTTAATACGCACATATTGAACTGGCTACATAGGTTCGATCAGGTTCGCGTGGAACGTTTGTATGCACATTGCAATATACAGTGCCACTAACATTATGCCAATCACTTTACTGTACAGCTGCAGTGCGCTATACTGTCCCTAGCAGTGCTTCGCCTGCCTTTTCGGCGACACTGTGACTGTTTTTCTTGTGTACCCGATGTTCACTGACTGCGTAGTTCTTGGACTTATTTTGATAATTGTGAGCGTCCTTTGTCTCTTCTATATGTGTCCTTCTTTCTGTGTCACGCCTGACGCGCTTCAGTTCGTGTCACGCTCAGACAAATGTATATTGTCACGACTACAGTGTGCAAGAAGGCATTCCCAGAATACGAACTGAGAAGCACGAGCTGCGCCTACCTGCATTCGGATGAAGACGAAGTTGCTGCGGCTGCTCCAGTGGTCTCTTCTCTTTGGAATACAGATCAGCTCTGCGTTGTCGCATTGTGGTGCCGTGCCAGTTTGTTTTGCGTCGAGACACTGGTGAAGGTATAACCACCACGGTATAAACGGTACAACCAGTATAAACAGTATAAACGGTTATAACTTCAACGGTATAACCACGAGTGTTCTTGTTGTCTTGCCATGCGACTGAACATTACCATATAGCTTTTTCTTTTCCCCTGTCTGTCTCCCCTTGCTTGTAAACGGGATTGCTTGTAAACAGGGATGTTCGATACTCTCACGCGTGTTACTTCCACTATATTGTGTCTGCCACTTTGACATATCTTAACCAACGATTGTAAATGCGAAGCATTTCTTAGCCAACTTGAGTAACTTTGACCGTATCTATCTATCTATCTATCTATCTATCTATCTATCTATCTATCTATCTATCTATCTATCTATCTATCTATCTATCTATCTATCCGCCTACGCCGTAGTGCACTCCAGGCCTCCTCGTTCGTCTGACATACCCGAATATTTGCATGGTAGGGTACAAATGTATGGCCAACATGAATCACTGATATTTGCATCGCCAAAGTGATGTACTCGTCATCTGCGTAATGACTAATGACACTGCAATCGCTTGTGGCTCATATCAGTAGTGCTCGTCCCACGGTATGGGCTATGCGCCACAGGTGTTTGAATCTCATAGAGCTTACGTCAGCCAATGACCAACTAAAATGGACATACGAAACGCTGGCACGGCGGTAAATAGACTTGAAACGCTGTGACTGCGGGTATCGAACCCGCAACTTTGAGCGGCGCCTCAAGTCTTCCCCTCCTGGCCCCGGTGCACTGCGTCCAGGATCGGCCCACACTTCTGTGTTCGTGGTTGACACACGACACCCGGCTCAAAGAGCTCCGCTCGTAAGGCAAGAAAGGAACACTGTTTTTCGCAGGTTGCAATTGAAATGTAGACATAACAAGCATATACAAACGCACATGCAACCTACCAAGCTTTAGAATGGCATCAAACACGGGCTCTCGAGGTGCCAAGCAAGCGCGCTACCACCAGGCTAAACGGCTGCTTCTCCCGCTCAGTATATATAGTAAACAGAACTGTTGCACCAGCATTTTTAACCATGGTGCTTGTGTAACGTGAATTCTGCTTCTAATGTGTGATAAGCACTATCACAGCAATGCATACGTTCTTTCGCCGTTCGGTATGCTTTTGTGCAACTTTGCTCGATCCCATAGGAATACGAACGATGCTTATGATAGCACATCAACTCACCGCTCAGTGCATTTTGCTTCGACAAAACAGATGTCTGTGCTTTGGAGAAACGTGACTTCCAGCGTTACATAGCACCATGAGGTACCGTGTAGTCGCCAGGGCAGTAGCGCACCCAGGATTTCTGCCGGGGGGTGGGGGGGGGGGGGGGGAGGGTTCAATTTTTCACGAAGGGCCGGACAAGCGATTACACAGCTGTGGCGTGTGTAAAGAAAAGTAAACGCCATGCCAAATAATAGTGACATCAATGATGACGATTATTTTTAATATTTTTTTCGGCGTTTTGCAGACATTAGTTGCACATTCTTCTAGGACATAGGAGCAGTTACGGAGTGGGAGGGAGGTTAGGTCGGCTTCGGGGGAGGGGGGAGGAGTTACAACTTCCCCCCCCCCCCCCCCCCCGTCGGTGCGCCACTGCGCCAGGGTGCTGTCGATGTTCCTAGTTAGCCCATGTTAAGCATACTCGTGAGTGGGTGCATGCACTTTGCACAAAAACCTTGATCGTATACTCGTAACAGTTGGACTGAATGCCAAACAATTCGTCGTAGGCAATTTCCTCATAGGCCTTTTCGCAGGACACCGATTCCCACAGTACGTGGGATCTGCAGGATTTTTTTTAACTTCCTCTGAAGAATTATGCGGTACATAGCTGTAGAAATTTCGAAGTTATTTTTTTATATTAGCGTAGTCCTTCATTTTCCCGCTTCACTCCACTCCGTCTTCATTTCACTCTGTCTTTGACTATATTTCAGAGCTTCATAAGTTCATATTGAATCGGTTACATATGGGTTGAATGAAGTCTGGGTAGAATATCAACAAAACCTCCGGTTATAATTTATTTATTTATTTTGAAAACCTTTAATACCCGAATGCTTAACAGAAAAGAGTAGTATTTGAAACAAGATGACCCATATGATTACGATTGTTAGCGGCTAGTATAATGAACAGATACCTTGAACAGTAGGTTTAAATGCAGAAGTATTTATTCTGGTGACGGCGGCAGTTGCCAGGTGGTTTCATTCTTCGGCCGTTTTTTGTATGAAAGAATCCTCAAAACTAGCGTGACAAAAACGGACCTTACGACGCTGATTGCAGTACTACCGGAACAAATGAGATAATTTCTAAGGCGCCGGCATACCTGTCCTGAACTCATTTAAGACGTCGTTCCCATCGAAATTTCCTCCCGCCCCATTTAGCGAACCGTACACGCTTGTACGGCTGACCTCCCCGCCATTCGCTTTTCTTAGACGCTGCATCTGTGGACCGTGTCAGGGAGGGCACCTTCACGACGGCGCCGCTCCCTTTTCGGCGAGCAGTCATTCGAACAGGCCTCCAGTGGCCGCGCCATGCCGCAAAGCTGCAGCGATTATCAACGATCTGTGTTCTATACTCGGGTGCACCACGGACGGCGTCAGAAGCATGTGCCTCGGACAACGCGAGCATCGTTCATCATCGGTACGTGGCATATACCACCGGCCTGCGGCGGACAAGGCCGAAGTACGCTTGAAAAGCAGCCAAGCTTCCGCTTGGCGAGAGGCCGTACGGAGCGATCACGTCCGCTACGCTGGTCGACGGGCCCGAACAGGCCGCGCCTCGAAAATAACAACGGCGATGGAACGAGATGCACCTTTACCGTAAACGAGCGTTGCCATAGTCCGTGCGCAGTTGGCCCCGCGGTCAGCACAAAGGGCCTGGCTGCCCCCCCCCCCCCCCCCATCTCCCTCCTCTTCACGATACTGCGCCCTCTCATCACAAAATGCGCTGAGGCGCGCGAGAACCTCATATTCCCACATTCCCGTAATGCGGGAACAACCGGAGAATGCGCCCCCACCTCCGCGACCACCCGCACTTCCTCGCCCTTCTCTCCATCCTCCACCAACAAAAGCGTGGTGGCGGCGACAAATCGCGTCGATAGTCTCGTAATTAGCGGTGTATATTTGCGGCAGTTCATTAGCGGGCTGCGCGCGCTGCGGCTCGCGCAGCTGGCGCCGCGACGAATCGATGACGACGACGCCCTAATTCGTACCCCCCCCTCCCCCTCGCTATAGAGGTGGGGGAGGCCACGGAGCGCGGCCCTGAGCGCACTCCCATGCGGGGCGTGAAATTCACAGCGTCGGGGCCCGAAGTCCTCCACCCCCGCTCCCCCCCGTTGCCTTTCGAGCAAGTAGGTTAACGAGGACACATTTTAAAGGTGTAACCTTCGATACCGTTCTTCGTGTTGTTGCTAACTTAGCGGAGCCCAAAGAAAACGCGTAGTTATAAGTATAGATATGTGACCTCATTTATGCGTATGAGGACGAGGGCGAGGGGTTGCGGTGGATGAAGAAGCAAATAAGTCGGTATTGGGGCGCGCCCCATGCGGAGCCGAAAGTGCAGCTTTTCTTGATGAAACTTTAACGATGAATTTGCAGTCGAAAAAAAATTCCTTGTGACTTAATGTCAGGAATCTTTTGAGTAACAGGCGTTTATGTCAAAATCGCAGCACAAGTAATCTGATGAACCAAAAGTTGATACCTCGTACCCATTGTGGGCGATTAACCATGAATCGTAAGTTTTAATTGTTACCCACTCTCGTGATTACACAATAATAACAAAAAAAATCTATGTATACATTCAAGTGGCAAGCATTCGTCATCTTCTTCATGAAGTCATACATGAGACGGAGAATTTCAATGACGATTTGTATCCTTACGTAAGTACGCGCGCAATTGACCACTCTAGTCGTTTTCTGGTTGTTGAGGTTCCTTATAACTGTCTTTGAGCTATTCTAGAGCAAGGAATATAAATGATTAAATTAGCTGGCTGACTCATTCCTACACCCTTCACTGCAAAGCTCGTTAAAGTCTCAGTTCGTTGTGTGTATGCTTCTCCATTGTGCTACGCGACAACTTGACCATGCATTTTCACGATGGGATGCTACCATTAATATGAGCAGCTTTGCCCATTCGTTCCGAACCTGAAGACTCCACCCCCTGCGAAAAAGGGGTGACTAATTTTGGCAGCGTTATGTCCCAAAATCACCGCATGATTAATGGTACATACCATTATTTTTACCACTTGGACTTTATTTGAAATTTGAACATTTCTTCTATTTGCTTTGATACGATGCAGTGATCTCCAAGATATTTGCGCAAGTGGAATAACCTTGTGCACTACTATTCTGCTCCTATCCAAATGCGGCCACTGACACCGCATCCAGCGAGCTTAGCAATGAAACACCTTAGCCGCTAAGCAGCCACAGTATAGGTCCGTTGGTACGGAATCACCCTTCCGTGCAAACGCAAGCGCAGTATGTTTATATATGAAACCAAAAGTGGAAACCTACGGCCCATCAATTAATGAAATTTCTAGGAATCACAACTATCGTCCAGGGAAACAATATCTGCCTCAGAGACTGCAACGGCGACGCAGCCGCACTTGGTATACGCGGACTATCTTGTGCTTGCGTAGGCGCATCATCATCAATGTGATCATCATTATCATCATAGCTGAACGCAGGGTGAAGGTCCCTTCCAATGATCTTCAGTTTACCTTGTCTTGCGCGAGCTTATATTCCATTCTGTGCTTCCAAGTTCAATTCCACCACCCCAACTTACTTTCTGCCGTTCTCGGCTGCACTGCCCGTTCCTTGGAACCCATTCCGAGGTCGATTCGCATGGCCGCGAAGCTTTCGACGAAAAGAGGTCCAGTACGATTTGTGTGCGACATTAACATGAAAAAAAAAGAAAAAAAAGGGGGGGGGTGTACAGAAGTTGCGATAGAAGCGCGATTAGGTGACACAGCGACAAACGCTATTAATAGATGATAGCTTACGTAATAAAAGAACGCGACCAGATTTATTTTGCTGAAACTGAATTTTCTTCGTAGGTAGCACTAAATTAATGTGATGTGCGAAAGAAGGACTTGGGCCTTTTACTCTGTTATTATTGAAGCATGTCTGTGTGCTTGAAAAACGTAAGGGAGCGTTCAGAAAGCTGCAGGAGAGCGCCTTTGAAAGTTTAGGCTATATGGTATATAGTCTATGCTACATACCACCCTAGTCACAAGCCTATGGCAAAAAAACAAGGCACAAACTTGGCACCACTGATGACAGAAACGGTTTTTCTTTGTTTTGTTTTGTTTTGTTTTTTAGGACAGGCGCGACGCCATCGACTTTTTTACCTGATATGCTGCCACATCCGTACTACTTTTGCTTCGGCCGCATGTTTCCTCCCCTCATGAGATGGCTAAGCTCCATAAAGTGCCAGGAAGCCTACATGACAAACGGCCTTATACTATAGGCTCCCTATATAAACACCTCATGAACCGCCACCTCCTGAAGAGAGAGAGAGAACAACTTTATTTAGTAAAAAAAAAATCACGGAGACTCCTCCTGAAAACATGGGTTTTTACTTAATGTACTTTACCATATATACATACACATTACCCACTGCGTCATTCTACGACCACCGGATATTGGCCCTACTCATATCATTACCTTATCAGCTCCATCTTTCACTCTTAACGGCAACAAGGATAGCAGCGACTCCCTTATGTTCTACTATCCACTCTCTTTCTTTTAAATGCGAAGCATTTCTTGGCAAACTTGAGTCACTTTGACGGTATCTATCTATCTATCTATCTATCTATCTATCTATCTATCTATCTATCTATCTATCTATCTATCTATCTATCTATCTATCTAGCCGCCTACGTCTCGGTGCTCTCCTGGTGGCTTTGTTCGCCTGGAATACCCAACTATTTCGGAGGCAGGGTATTGTCACGTGGTCGTGACGCACGCAGCACTCAAGACGAAGCACGCAGAACTCAAGATGATGTCAGGTGAACTGTTTATTGGGCAAACTTGGGCCCAGCAAAAGAAAGCCAATGACAACGCCCAGCAATAGCGGCGTGAACAGTCGTCGATCGACGGAAAGACTGACAAGCGGCGAAATGCGCCGGCTTCTATACACACGTCATAACGCGTTCTCGCATTATGTCTGGAATCCTAGAAGGCACTCAAATGTGCGCGCCAGGCATGCAAAGTTTCAAGAGTGGTCGACGCGGTTCCCGAAGCGACATGCAAGTTCAACGCGGCCTGCGCTGAGCGTAACCGGAACCGAAACAAGCGCGCTTGTCACAGGAAAGTGATAACGGCTTCCCACTTAAACAAAGACAACCGTACGTGTCTGTATAAATGTGTGACGAACAAGAATGAGTGATCTTTACAACATTAACATGATACACTCGTCGTGTGCGTCACCATTAACTGTACTGCAATCACGCGTAATTTTGTGCACCTCACACGGTGCACTTCCTCCAGGATCGGCCAACACAACGGACGGCCGGCTTAAAGAGCTCTGCTATTAAAAACAAGGAAACCATTTGTCCTCGCTTGCGACTGAAATGTATACATAACAAGCTAATGAAGCTGCTATCTACCTCCGTAGTCCAGGCCTAGAAATTTCCTCCGAGAAATGTGCACTGATGCCTTTTACGCACAAATCTATGACTCACTACACCGTAATGATAAGTGGCCAAATCATACCCTACGTTCGAACATATAAATTTCTCGGTGTCATAATTGACAGAGATTTGTCATGGAGCCCTCATGTATCGTACATGAAAAAGCGGTTGACGGGCATCTGTCACTTGTTCAAGTTCTTCTGTGGAAAAGCATGGGGAATGTCGACACGTGCTATGCTGCAGCTATACAGGGCGCTTTTTCTCGGCTTTCTGCGATACAGCTTGCCAGCTATAACGAACACGAGCAAAACAAGTCTACGTACAATACAGAGTGTGCAGGCTCAGGCGCTCCGGATCTGCCTAGGCCTACCACGGAGTGCATCAACAGTGGCGACAATAGCAATCACTAGAGACCACCTCATCAAGACCCAAATTGACATGGAAGCGCTGAGGACACATATCAGGCACCTCGCCAGGACCCCTCGGCACCACCTCTCTTCTTTGCCAGTGGACAGACCACGCACCTCTTTCAGCAAAACGATAACAGCACATGGTGACTCGTTACCAACTTCTTTTACCCCTGCTGCGAGACCTTCAATTCCCCCATGGTGTCTCGCTCAGCCGGAAATCAACCTGACAATTCTGGAATTGAGAAAAAAGCCGCTTTATCATCACCAGCGCTTAAACAGGTCACGTCTATTGTACGAGAAGTACCGGGACTCTACGCATATCTACACGGACGGATCAGTGCTTCCAGACAGTTCCGCTGTAGCAGTCGTGATACCCGCGAAAGTTCAAACCTTAAAATTTAAGACGACTCATCCGACAACATCGACGGCAGCAGAGCTCGCAGCGATCCTTACTGCCCTTCATTTCATCAGAGATGAAGCACCACAGAAATGGACGTTTTTCTGCGACTCCAAGCTGGCATTGCAGTCCCTATTGTCTCCTCTACGCCGCGGACCACATGAACAGCTGGTGTTCCAGGTTACAGAGATGCTGCAACATACAGGGAAGGCAGGCCACAAAATATCTATTCAGTGGCTCCCAAGTCACTGCGGGATTATAGGCAATGAACGGGCCGATCAAGCCGCCCGTTCTGCACATAATATGGACCAACAAGTACCCATACCATTGTCAAGGACGGACGCAGCACGGATGCTCCATCTGCTTGCTCGCAAGTGTACTGTATCGCAATGGGGTGGCACACATTTCACGCATTCCCGACTTCACTCTCTCGATCCGACGTTAAGCCTTCGAGTCCCACCCAAGACTTGCCGAGGAGAAAGCCACGCTCTTATACCGACTATGGTTGGGCGTCGCTTTCACAAAAGCATATGCGTTCCGCATAGAGATGGCCGACACCGCAGCCTGTGACCACTGCGGTCACGAAGAGTCAATTGAGCACATTTTGTGTGACTGCCCACGATACAGCGTAGAGAGGCAACCTCTTCGCCTTGCACTCAACAAACTGGACGACCAACCACTGTCGGAAGAAGACATCCTACGCCATCGACTAGACATCACGTCGCAGAAGAAGGCCATGCAAGCGCTACTGCGCTTCTTGACATCTACCGGCCTTCGTGAACGTCTATAAGTGGAATGTTCTTTGTGTGTGTGTATGTGTGTGCGCGTGTTTTATTTGTTGTGCTTGTCTGGAATCTTGTACCCTCTCTCGCTGTCATCTTTCTAACCCCCTCCCCTTCTCCCAAGTGCAGGGTAGCAAACCGGAGTCTAATATCTGGTTAACCTCCCTGCCTTTCTCCTCTTTTCTCTCTCTCTCTCTCTCTACCAAGCGTTGGGGACAAGCGGAGGGGGCGGGAGGGAATCGAACACGGTCCTTCAAGGTGCCAAGAAAGAACGTTAGCACTAGGCTACGGCGGCTCCTCCCACGCGGTATATAGAGTAAATAAAGCTATTTACTCTATATATATATCATGCATCCATCCTGATAACTACCGGTGCCTATTGCACCTGCAGTTGTCATGATGGTGCTTGTGCAACGTGAATTGCTCTTCCAATGTGTGATAAGCACTATCATAACAATACATATGTTCTGATACCATTCGGTATGCTTTTGTGCAACCTTGATCGATCTCGCAGGGAATGCTTCAGCGAACGACGCTTATGATAGCGCGTCAACGCACAGTATAGTGCATTTTTCGTTGATAGAACAAACGTTTGTGCTTTGGACTAACGTGAGTTCCAACGTTACATCGTACCATGAGGTACCATTCAGTTGCCATGGTGCTGTCGACCAGTGTTGTACACGTTCCTCCAAAACAGGAACGAAAGCTCGTTCCTCGTTCCTTCCCGATTTTGTAACGAGTTCCCGTTACAAGTTCCTTCAATCAGAAAGGAACGCGTTCCAGTTACATTTTGGGAATTGGAACGTGTCGTTACATTTACGTTACATTTGATTTTTAAGATTCAAAATAGTCTCGGAAAATTGTGAGCTGAAATTAAGTGACTTAAACTCTTTAAATTCAATTCGAGCTACGTACATTTCGTGAACTTGAACCTTACCGGCAGCAGATTACCTGGAGATAGAAAATATAAAAATAAATGCTTCTAGACATTTTTTCAGGGAGCACCGAACGTAGTCCCGAATTGTTGACAGCGAATTTGACTCTAGTCTATTACAAGTGCAACACATATTGGGTCTTCCAATGAGTAGCCAGAATAGTGTTCCTCAGGTGTGCAGATAGAAAGTCACTCACATTCACCAACACATGAGACATTGTGAGTAGCAAGCCTACATTTAACACTAAAAGCTATGTATGCTGTAGACCTGTCGATTTACATTGGCATATAATAGCTCGTGCTTCACCCGCGTCTATCAATTCTGCAACAAGATTTCCCGATATGTCGTCATCATTTGCTGCCCTAAATTTCTTCCCTCAGTATTAGTAGTATTAGTAGTCTTTTTAGTCGTTTAGTAGTCTAATTGACAGTTCTGAATATATTATTTTGCTTAGGTCTCACAATTTTAAAGCATTTGTGATACTGTTCTTTCGCTGTTATTTATGTTGGTGCGCAGCGTGTGTCGGTGTGGAGAATTCGAACTGCATGATCAGCTGATGAGCTTACCGACGACGACGTAGGAGTATCTTTTTTTCTTATGGCGTCCTAAGGAGTACGCTTTGTCTGTTCGATTTCTACAGCAGCCCCACTTTCATGCAATAGTGAAATTACATTAATATGTGGAGAATAAATAAATAAATAAATAAATAAATCGCCTCACGTGCATCATTTCATCGGGCGCCAACCAAGAAATGATGTCTGAAAACAAAAATGACGCATGTCACGCTTGAAAGGTTCGCAACAGCACAACCGCACAACCCAAGTAGGAAAAACTTGCGCACGTACTGAGCGTGGCTCTAGTTCTTATGAGATCAAGACATAATAGAAATCATACCTAATGTGAACAAGAAAGTAGCAAATGGGCCGATTTACACTTAGAACACAAAGCTGTCTTTGCGTTATGCGAATAGGAAAGAACATTAAATAAACCATACCTGTACGTGCTTCCTTAAGTTTCTCGCCGATCTTTTCGACACTCCACTTGTATTGTTTGATGGAGCACAAGTCATACATTGGACTAAACACAGGCGTGCGATGTTGTATTCAGTCGGTTGAAACATCGGGGGTAGTCATGGCCAGGAAGCAATCTATAATTCCACATCGGCACTCATTGCAACAGAATCTGATGGCACAGGAGGCGAGATGGTGTTCCGTGATTTTCGAATGCCAAGTGAAAGATCACTGCAGTGTGTCCAGCCTTCAGAACGACCCTTCCTTGCTCTTCAGACTGGCTCAAATAAAGCGAAAGACTTCTACCCCTCCCCACGTGGTTGGTGTCGTCCCGCGCGCTTTCCTGTCGATTTCCTGCACCCCTGCTGGCGCCTGAGAGTTGTTCCGCCATAACTACGGCCCTTTCGTCGACCCCTTTCGTCACAGCAGGAGGGCCAAGTTTTCCTTTTTCGGCGGACGTTGTCGCCCCATCAGCAGAGGCCGGCAGCGTGTCGAGTAGAGTATGCTGCGTCGGAACGGTCGCTTGTAACACGACTTTCAGAGAATCCTACAATTCCCCACTCAAGCAAGCCGGGAGCGTCCGTGGAAACACAGCAGCTGATGTCTTCTCAGCGATCTTCAGTTGGACGTTTGACAAGAGACCCCGCCACCCTTTTGTTGACAAACCCCAGCCGGCTCGGTCGTGCTGGCTGGCCTTGTAGTTCTGTTCTCCAAACTCTCGTGGTTTACGTTTCCGGCTGCTAAGTGTCGCCAGCCCGCACACAGCTACGTTGATCGAGACACTGCCTGCCTGCTAGCCACGTCACGTTATCTTGACTTCACAGTAACATTTGCGGCTGCTCGCCTGCTTCGCCGAGCGGTCTCCTGCGTAAAAATGCCATTGACGCCGAGGCCCACACGTTTGAACCGTAACCGCATTCTCAGAACCAATGCATTGAGCAAAGCGCGCGTTGTCAGTGTCTTAGTTCGAAGGGAGCCTTGGCGGCGGGATATGAAGGGACGAAAGGAATTTCGCGGCTGGCTGCGGTTCCGCCTGCGTGGCCGTAGACAGCCGGAAACATTTCGTCCAGCGACAGTGCGCGGCCACTGTATGGGGGTAACGAAATGCACCTGTGTGGTGTGCTTACACTGGCGAAAGAGAAGTTTCGCCCTCGTCGAAGCCTCGAAGAGGGAGAGTAAAGGAATGACGTTTTGAGTGTAGTTTTCTTTTGAGTGACAGAGTCTGCTAACAGGGAAGCGGGGACTCACGGCTCGGCCTCGGCGGTTGTGGCCCGGCCTATCCGTCCTGCATGCGGACCTGTGGAACGCTTATAAAAGGAACGTCGTTCCCCCTGCCGTTACTGCATAAATGTAACGCGTTACCGTTACAGTTCCACCAACTCTTAAAGGAACGCTAGCGTTCCTTCGTTCCTCCAAAAAGGAACTAGTTCCAGGAACGTCGTTCCTTGGAACGACGTTCCGTACAACACTGCTGTCGACGTTCCTGGTTACAAACTACGGTAAGTTGCTGAGGTACCATCCGTTAATATACAGTGCTTATTCTTCCCAGCCTTGTTGCTTGACTACCTCTAAGCATGCAATGAAGAGCACTGAAAAAATTTTATATTCCAGACTGACCACCTTTCGTCTGCTCACCCTAAACGTTCGTTCGTTCGTTCGTTCGTTCGTTCGTTCGTTCGTTCGTTCGTTCGTTCGTTCGTTCGTTCGTTCGTTCGCTCGCTCGCTCGCTCGCTCGTTCGTTCGTTCGTTCGTTCGTTCGTTCGTTCGTTCGTTCGTTCGTTCGTTCATTCGTTCCCGACTGACCGAAGTTGCAAACTATATTTTCACTGAGAATCAAGGTAGCTTGAAGTATTTGTAAATATCGGCTAAGGTAATCAGATATTTTTAAAGTAATCTTCGAAGACGTAAAGCCACCAAGACTGCTTGCATCTTTACTGGGTCGGACTTCTCGATGTCTATGAAAGTCATTTAAAGGGTCTTGCTGTACTGAGCAGAGTTTTCAATTACGTATTCACATGGCTGATGCTTTGTAGAGTATTTCTTCCCGAAACCACCTTGTCTCTTTGAGTTGACTGAAGTCAAGTTTTCCACCCACCCTCTTTGAAATTGCCTTCGTAAGTATTGTGACTTGTGGCAATTCAGTTATGTATACGTCCGCAAGGCGGAGAGATGCTCATTAACAAAAAAAATTTAAAAATGTCATGCGCCCGTTAACATCAGGAAGTTACAGAGGAAGCGCATACGCGTTTCTAATAAAAAATTAAATCACCGCAGTAAAAAAAAAAAGCTGAGAGATGTGAATCCGGTATAAACGCTTTTCATGGTTGTGTAAGTGGCATTTATACCGTTTCCCCGGAGAACCTCGAGCTATTAGCGTTGGGGAACAAGTGAAATTTGAACAGTGCAGCATATAGTAGTGCGCTGCGCGCTATATTGGATTTATAAGTTAGCCCAACCAATGACTTGTGGGGTTTTACGTCCCAAGACCAGCTATGATTACGAGAGACGCCGTAGTAAAGGTCTCCGGAAATTTCGACCACCTGGAGTTCTTTAACGCTCACTGACATCGCACGGTAATACACGGGCCTCAACATTTCGCCTTCAACGAAATGCAGCCGCGGCGGCCTGGATTCGATACCGCGACCTTCGGATCAGCAGCCAAGTGCCATAACTACTATAGACCACCGTGGCGAGTCTTAAACCCAACCAAGAAGTTGATTTTTTAACATTTGTGTGATCCCTTTTTGGAGTCAACTGCGCAAAATGTAGCGCACGACTACTGTGTTTATGGACAAAGTAGACGAAGAAGTGCTACGTAAACGCTACTTCCTTGTGTTACTTTTACGTTTGGCTGTGGTTAGCTGGCGTACCTTGCGTAGAATCTACACCTTTTCAAAACACCACAAAGACCTCCGGTAAAAGTCACCAATGAGGAAAAAAATGATCCACAGCTCTGCTCTTGTACGTAGTATGCCCAGTTGCGGTTTCTTATACAACGATGTGACCTTGTTACTAAACAAAATGACAGGTTGCAAATTTGTTGAAGCGTTCGATAGTGCGTTCAGCTTCGGCTTCCTTTTGGGACAGATCGAAGGCTGGTGCGTTATGTATCAGCAAGGCGGCTACAACTAGAGCGGCAATCTGACAAACACTGAGTGAAGGGTATCATTTATCAAATATGCAATGACACAGAAAGCGAAATGTGTACGTCGGGCAGGCAAATGGCATCTCTGCTCGTGTACACAGGCGCGGCGAATCCATGCGGAGGGAGCACTTTCTTGAAACGAGTTCAAGTTTCTTTGCACATCGCAGCTCACGATCGAAGCTGCATTCTTAAAAAAGAGGCAGGCGCTGAGAAATTACTCAGCATATTGGGAGCGAGGACATACCGTGGCGCCGCCACGCGGGAGAACCGGTGTGACGCGCAAAGTTGGATTGCTCCGACAGCACTGCTACCACCCTAGCACTGCCTTGCTCAGCGCGGAGCTGCTTTGCGCGTCGCCCTCTTATTGTTGTTGCCGTTTATTCCAGCTAGACGATATCTGTAAAATACTGTTGTGGCTACGTTATTGATTCTTCAACAAGGTAACTAACTCTTCCGGAAAAAGAATATAGGTTCATTACAATGCAGTTTAGACACCGCGTCGACTGCTGTTGTCGTCTGCTATGGTCACCGGCGAGGATACCGCGCGTGCGCAGTCCGCTGGTTTTTTTCGGTGAGATAGCATTTTGATGAATGAAAATGAATGAAAAGTAAGCATCAAGATGGTTTTAGCGCGCGGTTGCGGTAAATACACATAGCTTTTGGCCGCAAGAAAGGCGTGCGACGTGTTTCTCGTGCAATTCATTCATTGTATGTTTGCATCAAGAAAGGGGCCGCCGTTGACAAGAAGAAATCGAATTAGCAAATTTGTATTAATGCTGAACACGCATACCTCTATGCAGCGCGATGCGAGTGGTTCCTTCATTTTGCGGAAAGCAGCAGGCATAGAGCTGCATTCAATTGCGACCTTTCTTACATGATTTAAGGTGTACACACGACATACGCACATGCGCGCCTCATTAAACCTTGTTATTTTCGAACATGGGGTTCACCTTAGGACGTTGTGGCTTGATCACAATTTAAATTCTCGCCAGTATGACCCCAAGGACACTAGCCTGGAGCACAATTGTTCGTTGCTTCTCTTTCTGTGGCTTATTTTTCCCGCGTATTCAAGACGGTCGTCACACGGCGATTTTAGATCGCGGTCGAGCCAGTTCATGGCTGCATTTTTCGACGAATGACTCCCGTCCGTATTTTGCACGAAGGGGCCAATAGCGATCGAAAATACAGCGTAAGACCGGACGTATTAGTTTACTCATTTGAATGCACTAGCAGAGACTCCGGAACGGGGGGGGGGGGCGGTCCCCCCCCCCCCCGCCCCTACCATTTTTCTAGAGGGGGCTCGCCCCCCCCCCCTCCCACTTTCCAACCGTTTACTCTGAAATCAAAAATTTTTTAGAAGAATTTTCAAGCTGGTGGTAGTTAAAAAAAACCCCAGGTGGTCGAAATTTCCGGAGCCCTCCACCACGGCGTCTCTCATAATCAAAGCTGGTTTTGGGACGTACGTTAAACGCCACAAATCAGTCAATCAATCAAGGTGGTGGTTCTGTGGTGCAGTGCTTCCCAAAACACTGGACCACACAACCACGTGGGTTGCGCGGTGTGCCGCAGGTTTTCAGTACTTCCGAAAGTTCCAAACATTTTGAAATGTATACCAATGTGAAATAAGAGATGATGCAAATTTGTAAAATATTAAACGGCTAAAATGAATTAAAACAATAATTGATTTCATTAATATTTTAGTAAATAATAATACATAATATGCATTTTAAATAAATTAGAATCGACAAATACTGAGAACAAAAATAATCAACGCAACATGCAAAGACGACAATAAGTGCCCCCCCCCCCACAAACACACTCCGAAAAACGTTCCGGAGTCCCTTTGCACTAGTCGCTGCAAGGTGTAACTTATTGTGGTCGAAATGACTCAGTGAAACTATCAGTGTCCAGCATCTGCACATTCATCGATAAGCCGTATGACACTCCGCGACTGCTGATAGAAGGAGAATCTGTGTTTGAAGCTGGCCACGTCGTCGTCTGCAGTGTAAAAGGGGAGAGAGAGAGAGAGAATATTTTATTGATGAAGCCGGAGATGTTAGCCTGGTTAATGGCCTGGGTGTGAAAGGGGAAGAAGTGATACTGGCTGGGTTCATTTTGCAGACGACGTCTTTTAGAAAATAACAAGTTTCCAATAACTCCGAGCGCACTTTTCAGCTTTTGTGGTCGCTAGGTGTCCGCGAACGTGAAATAAACGCGAAGCGACGATGTTTGTAGATAAAAACGCTGGCGAATGGCCCTTGAAAGCGCGCGTGAACTGCGTGAACCGTCCGCTTCGGCGGAGGCTCGGCGCGAGGTCAGGCGAGGTGGGATCGTGGGGTCACGTGATCCAACTTTGCACGTCAGAACGACCGCAGCGCCAGCCTCTCCAGTGGTGGCCCTCGCGCCCAATACTAGTCCCAAAAACCACGACCTTCTTTGTATTTGCAGTTGGTAGTGAAATTCACTACCTGTACTGCACTGCTGATGTTAGTGAAAATTACTAACTCAGACTCGCCATTTTAGTAAAAAAGTTAGTTGAAAGTATTAACTACTTGTCAATAAGTCTTCGTAGCAATATTCACTAACCTGTTTCGGCAATTTGGTTTGCACATATTGTTTAAAACTCCCATGTCATGGCACTTCTATATATTACAAAAGAAAGAGAAGACATCATATGGCCGGGCCTCCTTGCACTAATAAACACTCGCTAATTAGTTGACGCAATTGCCATACTAAATGCACAACACTATGGCATGCTTTATTAAGAAAACACACGGAGACCTCAACGAACTATATACGCGAACAGGCACACGTGCACAGAACACCAAGGCTTCTACGCGACAGGAAGCCTAAGAGCAATCTCAAAGGTATATACGGCCCTAGCTAAAAACCCTAAGAAACGCCTCTGGGTAGTAAATGCAGCAAATTCCAGCTTCCGTTATCTCCTGGTTAGTAAAACTATACTAAGAAGGTAGTAAAGTGCCTGAGAAGTTAGTGTATGCATGCATCTGCTAGACTGCTACCTATTTGCTAGTTTTATTATTAAAAACACGGGCTCTGGGAAGTCTATAAAAGTCGTTAATACACGCGTGACAAGGTCTGCGCAGAAAGTGCATGCTCCACAAAGTGCAAGTTATAAAGGAATGGCGGTGGTACCGATTCGTAACACTTCCACGTATTAGAGGGCTTTCTTTAAGCTTTAAAACTTTTTTTAAACCTTTCTTATTAATGGTTTAAAAATGGCTAGCAGAGAGCGCGGCTTTAGACTTCGAGCCGGACTTCTCTGAGAGCTGGAAATTGCTCGCGCGAGGAATGAAACGTCATGATCGACTACCTACGTGCTAATTAGTCAAATGAGAATAAGCTTTTTTAATTATAAAAGGGCACAGATTGCACTTAAGTCGATGTAACTGGTGAAATTTGGAGAGTCATGAGAGTGGAACGACTCTCAAGAATGTCAGCAGTTTCAGGGCGCGCACCAACGAAGTGTGCGATAAAAGGCTCTGTCGCTGCGCGCTTAGATTTCTTTTGGAACGCCGCTTTGTGCAATGATGCTTACGAAAACAAGCGCAGTGCCAAAGTATGTGACCGCAAACTTGGAAATGAGAATCTCGTCATCCAAAAAGTATTGGCACTGAGTGGGCACGCCATATACAAAGGTAATCGGATACAATTGTTAATTTGATTTGCGTGCCGTGTCAGGTAAAATTCGTGGATCAATCATTTTCTTTGACTTATTGTGCAAGTACAGTGTCCATCTCTTTAAGTAACTCAACTGAAAGGCTATAATAGCGCCCCTAGAGGCCATTAAATAGTTATGTACCGTCCAAATGTACCTGCGCTCTTAAAATTTAAGAAGTAATGTAGTACTGCTTACTAACCTTAATGTAGCAGACACTTTTCATAACATTCACTACCTATTGTTAACTGCAGGTAGTCAGTGCCTAGTTAGTAACTTCGCTTCGGTGAGATACATACTGTTACTACCTACTGGGAAGTATTAACATAAAGCTATTAATTTTGCCGTGACTGCTTCCATCTCCGTTAACGCCGGTTCGGTTTATGCACCCCCTATCCATTGGCATAACAAGTCGATTTTATTACAAAAGTCATATACGATCAAATAAAAATGAAACGGTGTCATAGCCGTAATTTACTAATGGGCAATTTTGTGTTACACCAATGAAGAGCTCTTCATGTGCTTAACCTGGTAAATACATTGCATATTGAGATGTTCAGGTGAGCATGCACTTAAAGACATGAACGAATCAAAGAAGTCGCATACACAAAGAGAGAATACCAAAAGCCTCTATGCGACTATTTATAGGCTGTTTGAAGGCTATTTGTAGCCCGACTTTAGGGAGAACACGTCGTATCGGTGAGGAGCCATGAATTTAGATAAATAACTAGTGTTTCGGACCAAAATTATTATACCCGATTACCTGCATATGCGATTCCACGATGTAGAACAGCATTGTTTTTCCAACATAATTAACTAATAGTTTGTCTAATTAACTAACAGTTTGTCGAACGGCGGATATATATATATATATATATATATATATATATATATATATATATATATATATATATATATATATATATATATATGAGCAGTGAAGGAACGGACTAACGTGCAAGAACTTTTTACTTTCAACGTTTCGGCCGGTGGTCCGGCCTTCAGGAAAATCCTGATGAGGAAAATCCTACTCCACAAGGAAAATCCCATCAGGATTTTCCTGATGAAGGCCGGACCACCGGCCGAAACGTTGAAAGTAAAAAATTCTTGCACGTTCGTCCGTTCCTTCACTGCTTATATATATATATATATATATATATATATATATATAACGAAAGAGAAGGGGGTCAAGGGCTCGCTTTTTATCGGTTAGAAACAAGTTAATGAAACAACAAACATTGAAGGCCCAGGAAAGCATTGGGAAAGTTATTCCAATTCGTAATTATCATATTGTAATTTTCGGGGTAAGTAGAAAGGGAATTAAAGTGGACAAAAAGACAAACCTGCCTTAGGTGGGAACCGAACCCACGACCTTCGGATATCGCGTCCGATGCTCTACCCACTGAGCTACGAAGGCGGTCATCCCTCCGTCCACTTTATTGGATATTTATGTATATGGAACCCTGGGAGTGTTAGGCAGCGCCACTCGCAACCATGGCGGCGAGTGTAGCACACTCCCGCTGCCAGGAGGCGTCAGGTAGAAAGTGATCTTATGTCGAGGTGGTTGCTGCCCAAAAAGCCCTCGCATGCTACCTAAGGCACCAAGTCTGCCGCAACGAGACCCAAGCCATGAAATTGGTCTCGTTGCTGCAGACTTGATGCCTTGGGTGGCATATGGGGGCTTATTGGGCAGCAGCCACCTCGACATAAGATCACTTTTTTAAAGTGTATGCAATGCCCAATGTGCGGCGTCCGCACGCGCGCTTATGTCTTCACTTGCTCTTATGCCCTCAGCCCATTAAATACACCAGCAAAACTGCGACTGGCGGGCGCATCACGCGGTGCACGCGTTTTTCCTTCTCTTCGCATGAAGCCCCCAGCACACTATATACATAAAGGCGGATGCGTTAGCGTACCAAACAAACCTGCCACCCTTCTATAACACAAAGATCGCTTCATGTGCCTCGTGCTTCGGTGGTGTTGCCAAGTGAAGTTGGAATCAAAATGTCGTCGTCGACGCTTCGTGTTAGCCTATCCTGGAGGTTCTGCGCCGTGTGGGGTGCAGAAAACTTCAGGCGCCGCTCGAAGTTGCAGCTTCGATGCCCGCAGACGCGTCGTTCCATAGTATAGCACAGCCTTGTATAGCGGGAGGATGGAATACAAGTTGAGGAGGAAAAGAGCACCGTCCGCATATCATAGCCTTGTAGACTATACGCCTGTTGCACGCCGACGGAAGCGCTACTGGTGGCGACCCCGCTAAGTAGGCAGCCGTTCGTGTGTCGCCCTTTAGTTCGCGTTGTCGCAGCGAAATAAGCAACTTCCACTGCACCTGTGCAGTGACCGCAGCTTCAGGGGATGTCGAATAACAATCCTATACGCAGGCGCTTATCCAGAATTTCGATTTCGCGGTGATGGCTGGGGTGTCCGCCATGGCGTTACCGAGAACATGGGTGAGGTTTGAGGAGGCTGTTGAGGGGCGGTGCACAAATCCTTGCTTGTATGCGCTCCAAGTGCTAACACACAAGACTTTCCTTATAGCTCGGGACCACTTGTGCTTGGCCTGTTTTCCTCGTTGTTGACATAATGGACAACGGCGGCAATATACTTGCACCGTCCGCCTTTACCTGCCATGCAAATGCAAAATGCCTCTTGCCGCAAAATGTCAGGATGTCTGCCACGAAAAAATAGAGGCAGCCAAGGCAGTTGTGATTCTCTTTGACGTGCTAGCTATTTTGTACGGAACCTCGCACTTAGCCCGGTGCAGAATCTTCGTGCTGGGCTAGTTGTTGCATAGCTTGAAATAACGATCTGCCGCAACGGCAAAATAAGAGAGCAGAAACGCTCTTGATGTTGTGTTCTTTATCTTACCGTTGCCCGACTTCTTTGATTTAAAGCAAGCATACTTTGAGTCCTATATATATAAGTGCTGTCATATTTTTGGTTGTTTTGTAGCAGCCGCATACATACATATTGCCACACTTACTGCACCCCCTTCCCCTCATATTTTCTTTTTAACAATTGCGCACATATGCTCAGTCGCCCTCCTTCCTTTATTACGATTTATAATAGTTCTAATAATAACATGTGCGCTCGATATGCGTACATCCCCCCCCCCCCCCCTACTCGTATTACCAGAAGAAAGAAATGTGAACATTACAAGCTTGAGTCTAGTATGAAACCAATAGGTGATTTGATGCGTGCTGAGCATTCCATATATGGGCTGCTGTTTAGATCCTCGCCCGCAAACCGCGTCCGTGCCCTCCATGCAAATAGCGAAGCCCGCATAGGCAACTAAAGCTCTAAAACAGTGTGGGGCACTGCAGGCTCTCAGAAGACGCGTAAAGATGAAATCTCCCGTAGTGTGACGAAGAAACCCAATAGCTGTTTAATGCGCAACTATTTCTACATACATCTTCATGACAGAACAAAACTCAGCCTCTCTGCCCCGTCAATATAACTCGGCCTGCAGCGCTTCCCCATTTTCAAGTATATTATGCGCTTTCTCTATACGTGGCATCAAAAAGATAAAATTTTCAAACTACAGCTTTGTGCACTTTGAAGAAGGTCGCTGACTTAATTACAGGCACCAACTCGCCTTATGCGCTTGCACTTTTGAGTGTGACTGCACGTACGTGTTGTGTTAACATGTGATCATTGTAAATATCATAATCACCTGGAGTAGCAAGCCAGGCCACAAACCAGGCTAACATCTCCGGAGTCCTTAATGAACTATTGTCCCTCTCTCTCTCAGGGTGACTTTCAAGACAAGTATTATGAGATGGTATCACAAGTAATCAGTGTTATCAACATCGCTACATTATGCGTCAACATCACGTAATGTGGACTTCAGTGCTTGATTTATTAATCCGTACAAATAAAGTGCGTTTGTTATTAATGCATGCAGTTCTAGCGCTAAGGAAAGAAATAATAAAGGGGAGGGAGGACAGGCTAGAAGAGAGCAAATAAGCAGAACGCTGGCAGAACTTTAACTTATTATTAAGGAACAGCAACAGCAATATGGCAACGGTACAATTCTAAAAACAAAAAGATTGAGGTGTCACATTAGTCAACAAAATAAACCGGCTGCTTATAGCACGAGCTCCACTTCGTAACTGGGCTTTGTTACGCTGGTCTGCGCGATGCACCTGACAAGTATGCGGACTGGGTTGTCCCAAAATCCGTTAATGACATGTCCACTTTCACAGAGGCCCGCGCCTTTCCTGCAGCTGTCACCGCAGAAAGGGGGCGTTGCAGTCGCGAACTTCAGCCATGCCCTGGGCGCCCAGTGCTGCGAAGCTTTGTCGTCCCCTCGGCTTCCCGAGTGTACTGTCGACGGCGTGAGCTAGGTGGTCATCAGTGGCGCCTCTATAGACGGTGCACAAAGCGTATAGACGCAGATTAGTTTATTAAGTTGTCCGCACACAGGTATAGTAACCTGTACTAACCCTGACACCTTGGATAGTAATGACAACTATATTGCAACCTATTATGTATCGTTATAATACTGATCTGCCACGGTGGGTATGGTGCTCGGCTGCTTACCCGAAGGATTCGTTTTTGTTCATGGCGATAAGCGCGCAAACACAACACCGGACAAAGTAGGGAGACACAAACGAGCGCAGAATGAGAGCTTTCATACGTAGATGGCACATGAGCTATTCATGCTTTGTTTATCTTGTTTGATTATCGTTTGTTCCCTTTCCCTCATCTACGTGTACATATATACAGTTTCAATAAACTTCAGTTTCAATCTCCGCTCGTTTGTGTCTCCCTACTTTGTCCGGTGTTGTGTTTACGCACTTATCGCTATGACCCTTTAACACAGAAGCGAAAATGTGTACCTTGTAGTCTACTGTGTTCGTTATTTTATTTTTTTGATGCGCTGTTACTGTGTGGTGACATCGAGCAAAACCCAGGGCCTAATGACGATAAGACAGCCCGCCAACTACGCAGTGCAAAAGTAGACTCTCAAAGTGATCATGAATTACTACTTCACGTTCTCGAAGGCCAAAAGGAAATAATTCGCCGTATGAGCGACTATAGCGCGACACAGACTTCTTTACAGGAAACCTTAGTTCAGCTCAAGGACAGACTAGATTCCTTGGAGGCATCAGTCACACCGATGGCCAACGCTCAGGAGCAATTTGCTTCTGTGAAAGCCCATATGCAGAACGTAGATAAAAGAATTGCCTCCATTGCTGATAAAGTTGACGACCTCGAAAATCGCAGCAGACGAAATAACATTGTTATTCATGGTTTTCACGAACCCGCTGATGAAACATTGGCATCTCTTTACGAGTGTGTTTCCAAGGATTTTTTTCAAGAAAAACTTCAGCTTTCTATAAATGGTATTGAAAGATGTCACAGGATCGGATCAAAACGCCCTCACAGAACCAGACCAATCGTCATTAAATTGCTCGATTATAGAGAAAAGCAATCAATTCTAAAGAATTGTGGTAAACTAAAAAATTCTGGTATGTACGTGACCGAAGATTACTCGGAAAAATTGCGGAACGTAAGAAAAAGGTTGTGGGATTGCACCAGTGAAAACAGAGAACGCGGAGAGCGGGTTAAACTTTCCTATGACAAGGTATCTGTCAACGGAACTCTGTATATCTGGGATGAAGCAGCTAATGATAAGATTGCAGTTTCTAGAAACGCAAGACAATGACCCCAGCATCCTCCCTCGTCGTTGAAACTGCTGAACGTAAATTGTAGAAGCGTTGTGCGCAAGGGCCTCGATCTAGAGCACTTAATTTCCATCCACGATGCCGACGTAATCGCCCTGACCGAAACATGGCTTCATAATGGTGTCTTCGATAGCGAATTCACGCCCCCTCAGTTTTGCGCTCACAGAAGAGATAGGAATCATAGGGGCGGGGGTGTGGCTCTGCTGTTTCGAAAAGGCTTAAAAGTTGTACGTTTGCCCGAGCCGCCTGGAGCTGAAGCCATGTTTTGCAAGTTGTTTTTTGAAAAAGAATGTCTGGTAATTGGAGTAGTTTACAGACCACCCGGAGAAGATGTAGAGGTCCTGGAAGAGCTAAAGGCATTTATGGCTTCCACTATATCGCAAAACACAAAGCTCGTTCTTTGCGGTGATTTTAATTTGCCGGCAATTGATTGGAATATCTTTTCAGCTTCTAATAACGATATTGTGAGTGGTGAGGAACTTATCGACATTGCGTTTCGCTTTGATCTATAAGACAGATAGTTCAGGATTGTACACGTGTTCACGGTGATTCTAAATCCATTCTGGATCTTGTTTTTGTTCGAAGTAACATTCCGGGAACTATTGAGTGTGATGTAGTTGATGGCATCTCTGATCATTGTGCTGTGCTTGTGCAGTTTCCCTCTTTAAAGGCGACAAAACATGTTAAGGTTACGTGTTTTCATGACTTTGCAAGAGCTGATGATGTCTCTATTTTGGACAGGTTGGAATCATCTTACGACGATTTCTTTCGCAGTGTTAGTACATGTGATGTTGACGCTTTGTGGGTAAAGTTTAGAGACACAGTCCAGGCCTGTATACAACTCTTTGTACCACTTAGAACTAAAAAAACTAACGTCTCCAATCCTTGGATTACACGGGAGACAATTCATCTAAAAAGGAAGGTTAAGCGTTTGAAAAAAGCTAAGAAAAAGCGTCACCATAGCACAAACATTCAAAATCAAATCTTAAGTGTATCTAAAGAACTTAAAATTAAGATGCGAGAAGAGAAATACAATTTTTATAATGTTAGGCTTAGCAAAATGATAAAAGAGTCCCCGGCCTCTTTCTGGAGATTCATTAAACCAGTGACCTCTAATAGTGATACCTTCACTGTAAAAAATGCTTCTACCTCTGACGCTACTGTAATTGCCAATGAATTTAATGATTATTTCAAATCTGTATTTGTCACGGATAATGGGAGCTCCCCTTCTTATAATAAATTTTGTGATTTGCCTCCTATAGAAGATTTAGAAGTATTCGAATCTGGGGTACTTAATTTACTCTTAGACCTGAGTGAAAAGAAAAGTCCTGGGCCCGTATTCACAAAAGCAACTTACGAGAAAAATGTTCGTAAGAGAAAATTTCAGCCAATCCTGATGCTGGACATATCATTACAGAAGCCGACTGACCAATGGTAAGACGCACTTACGAAAGAGAAGTTTTGTGAATTCGGCCCCTGGTCCAGATGAAATACCCAACGCATTTTTAAAGCGGTACGCGCTCTGGTGCGCCAAGTACCTTACATTAATTTATAACTCATCCCTGTCTGGTGGTACTTTACCTGATGACTGGAAGGCATCGATAAATAAGCAAGGCGACAAACACCTGATAACCAACTACAGACCGATAGCCCTCACTTGCACATGCTGCAAACTACTGGAGCACATAATATACAAGCATGTTACGAAATTCTTGGAGGCCAACTCAGTTTTATCACCGGCACAACATGGTTTCAGGCATGGGTTCTCCACTGTTACACAGCTAGTTGAGGTAATTCATGACTTTGCTTCGGCGATCAACAATCGTACTCAAATCGACGCTATTTTCCTAGATTTCACCAAGGCGTTCGATAAACTGTCGCACCCAAAACTACTACTTAAACTCTCACACATCTTAAAGAATAGTATGATTTGTAACTGGATAGAGTCTTATTTAACTTCCAGAAAACAGTGTGTCACGTTTAATCAAGCCACTTCTAGCATGCTTCCGGTTTCTTCAGGAGTACCACAAGGCTCGGTGTTAGGACCATTATTATTTTTACTCTACATCAATGACATCGCGGACGCACGTAATGTAAAAATAAGATTGTATGCGGATGATTGCGTAATATACTCCGTTATTAACTCTGTTAATGATCAACTGCAACTGAACAAGGAACTTCATGAACTCTTTCAATGGTGCAAGACATGGCAAATGTCAGTAAATCTCAAGAAAAGTGTTGTCAGGTCTGTAACAAATAGAACACATATAAGCTCATTTGACTATGCAATTGATGGTAACATCCTATCTCGCGTCGAGCGCTATAAGTACCTTGGGCTTCACATTCGCAGCGACCTGCGCTGGAATGATCACATAACAGAGATCACTAACAAAGCAATGGCTAAACTGCATTACTTAAAACGCTCCCTTCGCCATTCTTCGTATGACACAAAGCTTACAGCATTCAAAACACTCGTCTTACCAATTCTTGAGTATGCTAATATTGTTTGGGACCCCTTTACTCGTATTAATATCGATAAGTTAGAAAGGGTACAAAACAAAGCCGTAAGATTTATTTTTAATCGCTACGATAGGGTCTCTGCCTCGGGTTTGGTAGCGAAAGCTAGTCTAAAGCACACCTCCGAGAGGAATAAAATCGCACGATTACGCTTTATGTTTAAAATAGTTAAAGGACACCTCAACGGCAGTATATCCAATTATGTGCATTTTTCCACAGGTTATGATACTAGAAGGCGACATAGTCTTTCAATCGTCCAATATCAGTCGGCTAATAATGTTTTTAAGTATTCTTTCTTTCCGCGAACGATCGTTGAGTGGAATGCCCTCGATGCGCCCACCGTTGAAACTGACAGCATAGAAATATTTGACTCAATGCTTGCCAGTTAACTGACTGTGTAAAGTTCCGTCCTTTGTATTTTATGCCTTTTGCCTTACATTTTTGCTTGAGAGAGTTGTCTTTGCTTCATCTTGTCATTATGTACTTTGTACTACTGTTTTGCTTAGCGAGTTGTTTGTTTTTTACTTTATATTGTCTTCATTTTATGCTACTGTTTTCCCTGAAAAACTTCTACGTTTTACTCATCATTGTAACCCCACTCTGCAACGACTCCAATAGGAGTTAGCAGTATTGTCAAATAAATAAATAAATAAATAAAGGCTATGACCTCTATGACCGCTATGACCCTTTAACAAATGTTAAAGGGTCCCGCTAGGGACCCTTTAACAAATTTGTTGGGTCCCTAAAAGTGTAAATACATGTAACAAGGAAAAGAAAAAATAAACTTCAAACTTCAAAAAATGCGTACCAACTGGCCCGATTATCCACCCTTCTACGTTTTCGATCCTGGCTGCCGTGGTCGCAGTTTAGATTGAGGCTAAAATGCTAGAGGCCTGTGTACCGTGTCTTTCGGTGCAGGCTGCAGAAGGTGGTCGATCCGATATTTCTGGAGCCCTCCACTGTACGGCGTTCCTAAAAATAAATCGTGACGTTGGCGTGCACGTGACACACCGACTACTGACACACCAACCACAATAGTAGTAAATGTTAGCGAAACGTACCCGGCGGTTACTACTATATATATTACTATATATATATATATATATATATATATATATATATTGTCGCGACTGTACTTTGGAAAATGTACTTTGGTAGCCGAGAAAAACGAAGTAGGAGCACGAGCAAGGACCACCGGGTTTTCAGAGGAAGACGAAGTTTGGCGTCTGCGTTTCCTGTCGTTTTCTGATAATACAGTTCCTTGTTCTTTTTGTCCCATCGTGGTCCGGTCTTGTTTTTCCACGTTGTGACAATATATATATATATATTGCAGGCTAGCGACAAGTTAATCCAACATCCCCCCTTCTCTTACGGCGTGCCTCACAATAGGGCCGTGGTGCTAAGATCGTGTATCGTGGGTACATAATAATATCGCGGGTGCTTTTTTTTGTTTTTGCGCTAAGTCTATTACGAATACAGATGGCAGACCAACCATAGCCCAGCAGCTACCACTTCATATGTACGTGACTGCACGCCTCCCACGACGAATCCCTAGAGACTAGCTCAACCCCGCATAGATTTTTTTTTCTCTGCCCTTCTCGATACTCTGCCTCTTCGTTGGCTTCATTGCCATAGAGTTCGACCTCTAAGCACGAGGGCGCAGGTTCGATTCCCGGTTACGACGACCTCGTTTCGAGGAGGGTGAAATGCAAAAGCACCCACGAACTTTTACTGAAGTGCACGTGGGATAACAGGCGAAAATCAAAGTTATCCCGGAGTCCAACACCAAGAAAACGCGCCTCGCAATCGCGATGGGCGAGGCTAGAACGCAAAGCAGCGCATGCAAGCAGACTGCATCGGTCGACATGGAAAGGCTACGTCGATGGTCTCGTCGCTTGACCGAGAAGTTGTTGTTGTTGTTGTTGTTGTTGTTGTTGTTGTTGTTGTTGTGTCCTCAACTCTGGCACATACCCACACATACCCACCCTGGGGGATTGACCGAGAAACCCGCGCTGCTTCATCGTCTCCACCAAGCTCGCACACGCGCGCAGGGATAATAATAATCGCTGGTGTTTGACGTGCCGCAACTACGACACCATTATGAAAGGCGCCGGGGTTCCGGAAATTTAGACAAGCTGGTGTCCTTTAAACGTGCATTGACACGTATCGCACAGTACAAGCACCCCTTGTATATATTCGCCTCCTCCAAAAATGCGACCGAGGCGGCCATGATCGAAGCAACGTTCTTCCGGCATAGCAGCGGAACACTATAACACTTGTACCACCGTGGTGGCATAATGTGCGCTGCGGTATAATTATGGCGGCATTGTTTGGGCACCCGAATTTTAGTGTTCTTTTTTCTTTTTCCTCGATTCTCTCGTTCATCTAACCCAGCCTGTTCACGAACGTGAAATAAGCTGAAACGATCTGTAACTTCTTTCTTTTTCTTCTTTTTTTAGTAGGCTGCAGCAATTCTATAGCCTGTCGGACTTAGCACGGTTATGCTTGTCTTTCTAGGACTGAGCTTTAATAAACTGCAAATCTGAGCGCCAAACTCGACCCTTAGTGCTACACGCTTATATATACTGCCCGAACGAAGAGATCAAGAATAATGAATACAAGGCGAACCGAGAAGACGCTCGATATACGCGCGTGACGAAGACGCAGGAAGAAAAAAACGTCGATTCAAGATATGCATTGTCGGCGACATTGAGCGAAAACCAGGAACAACATTCGTGACGTTTGAAGGGTTGGGAGAGGTTTTCGGCCGCAGGCGCACTGAAGTGGATGCGTGGAGAAATTGGAAAGTCGGAAACGACCGGGGAATTTTTGGCACAGCGCGCATATTGGAGCCAGCTCACGAGAGGTATAAGAAGGGCTTACAGATGGCAATCCGGCTGCGTAATGAGAACTTGAAGCGGTTCCTACACCGGCGCGCGCGGGGAAGAGGAGGTTGAGGTCGATTGTTTGAGGACGCTGGACAATTTCGTGCAGCACTGTCTTGTTATACCTGGTGTTTGCTCTGTTATACTAACGTATTCTATTATTGCACCACACTATTTGTGCTATCATATATGTTGTATTAAAATAGTATAGTATAAGGTGCGTTGAACTGTCTTGTTTGTTTACTCTCTTTTATTGATACGTTCGAAAGGAAATGTATGGCGGCCTCACGGGCGCTGGCTAGGCCTTTTCGCAGCGCAACCTTAACTTTTCTGCCCAGAAAGACTGAGGAGACTTGGGAAAAGCAGGGTAAAAAGTCCAACGACACAAATATTCGCAAGCTTCCGCGCACTATAAGGTAAGAAATTGACACGGAAGAAAGCAAAAGTTGTGCTTTAAGCATTGGCCGAGCACTGGCGCTGGCATTAAGAGAAACATGCAGCTGTGTAAACGAGTGAAAGTGCACTAAAGAGTCGGTATGAGCCGTAAGTGCTCTCGACCTGGTGAAGTGTGTATAGTTTTGCCAGTTGGTACAGGAAACAGAATTTAAAACAGCGCAAGAGACGGAAGATTAACGAGTAAGGACACAAAACAACGGTGCTTCTCAGTCTTCTTGTCGACCTCTCTCGATGTTCGTAGTAGTTCTGTTAAAATATCCCCGGCTTTATCGCTCTCCCGCTTTGTTCATGCAATGCCCAGTCGAAGGGCTTTCCGGTGTAAATTAACGAAAAGTAAATCAGTTTAACTATAGAGGTGGCACATACGTAGCGAGGTTTGTGCCCAAAACCTGTGAGCCGCGAAAACAATGCTGAAACGGCAGGCCAAGGGTGAACAATAGAAATCAAAAGGAGGCACGATTGGCGCGCGTGTTGCAGGGCACTTACAACAAATAATAATCTTTGTGCTTTTATTGGCTTCGTTATGTTCCTCTTGTTTTCCTTATCTCTGTCGTATTTTTGGACCGCCGATACATCTGTTGTCCATCGTTCGCGCTCTATTTTTTTTTTTGTCAAGCGTGTCTCTTTTATCGTCGTCGTCGTCACTGTTGTTGTTGTTGTTGTTGTTGTTGTTGTTGTTGTTGTTGTTGTTGTTGTTGTTGTTGTTGTTGTTGTTGTTGTTGTTGTTGTTGTTGTTGTTGTTGTACGGACCACTGCGTGATATCTGGAATATGGACTCAAGGAAGGCCTCAATGTTTTTGTGCTGCTTAGCACTGGAGTACATAGCTGTAGTTTTTTTTTTTATTTTAGAAAAACTTGCACAGTAGGACACACGCACGCACAAAAAAAGGAACCATTGCTGCTGGCCGCTGACAAGTGAATGGGGGCCAGCTTGGGAGATTGTGGCAGATAAGGAATGAACCGACCAGTATAGACCTATAGGTATAGCACATTTTCGCAGATCCTCTATGTTTCTTCCATGGAGCAAGCTCCATAACTATTTTCCGGTAAACTTGATTGAATGTAAATAGAGTGCGGGTGCAATGTTCTCGTGCTTGCAGATATTTTCTTTTTTTTTTTTAAAGAAGATAGGTCATCCCTCGTTATAACCTCTCGATTGTTAGTAAGTTTTGAAAGAAAAGTATTACTATGAAAATCCTTCCATGACATTACGTGAGTATTGCCAGATGTATGGGCTGTAACGACTGGACCATTAGTGACGTTAATAACATTGGGATAGAGGGCGGTTTGGTCGATGCGGTTTCGCTGACCTCCGTATCAACTATAATGCGCGGGACATCTTGTATAGAGGGTGGTTGAATACGGCCGTCCCGCACAATATTGGCAGCAAATTTGAATGTCCGCGCTTGCAACGGTTATTCAAGAAGCAAACTTGACTAGCCGTGCAGACCGTGCGGCTTTGCTGCTTTTGCACAGCAGGGTCGTATTGTAAGGTTAGTAGGTTCCACATCGGTGTCCTACTTGGAGCGCTCCGCCGATAGTTCCGTTCGTCATACACAGACCAGGATGGATTTTTCGGCACTATATATAGAAAGCTTTTTCTTTCTGTGAAATCCGTATGGATTTCCTTTATGCCTCTGTACTAAAGACGGGTGGTTGTCCATTTTACCCTTCCCAAATCCCTTACGCCATCTTGAAATATCCCGCTGAACTGATTTTCAAGCCCCGCCACGGTGGTCTAGTGGCTATGGTACTCGGCTGCAGATCCGAGGGTCGCGGGATCGAATCCCGGCTGCGGCGGCTGCATTTCGATGGAGGCGAAATGTTGAGGCCCGTGTGCTGTGCGATGTCAGTGCACGTTAAAGAACCCCAGGTGGTCGAAATTTCCGGAGCCCTCCACTACGGCGTCTCTCATAATCAGAGCTGGTTTTGGGACGTTAAACCCCACAAATCAATCAATCAACTGATTTTCAAGGTTATTGCAGGTGTCGAAATAATTTGCTTTCCTTTTTCACCAAGTATTTCCAACTCTACTGAAATACTTCCTTTGTGCAATACTACGTAACCTATCTTTAATAAATTGATGAAGGACCTCGTGCAAGTCTGCAGACACAATGAAGATTGTCCTAGTTTGAGCGGGCGAATTCGGAGATTGTTCGTTCGTCGTCCAACATGTCGTGCAGCCGCAAAATCGATCATTTCACTGTGTGAAACAGACCCACAGCGTCTAATCTAACTAGTCGTCTCGGTCGAAGCGATGATTTGCGTCTGAATCCCAGTAGTATATTTAGGCACCTACGTGGTCACTGCGCCATTGCAGACGGCAAGTTAAGAAACGAAGAAAACAAGCGAAATGTATATATTTCTGGCTCGACACCATTCACTTCCATTAAATCAGCATCGGAATAAATGAGCCGGAATATCCAGAGTGCCGTCATAGGAGGGGGTGGAAGCTAGAGCGACTGTAATAAATGCGGGCAGTTCCGCCTGAGAGTATACAGCAGACGGCATATATAGTCTGTTTCGGTAGTTCCGTGCAGCACCGTGGAAGCTACAGCCCCCTTCGGCCAATCATGAGGGCAAGCACGTGTTAAACGTATCCTTCCGCGCCGGGGCGTCTGCCAATGGTGGACGCGGCAGTGGCAGGAGCAACCTTGGAAGGAGAAGGAGGGGGAGGAACACAGAGTGAGAACCCTGTTGGCAGGAGTGGCTCGCTTGCGCATGTCCTAACAATGACATTTCGGCTCACCTCAGAAGAATTCTTCTCTCGATGGCGTCGTGGCCTTGGCTTTGCTGCACGGAACTCCTGAAACATACTATAGTATCATCGCCGACATCACGCGATCGGAACTCGCAGTGCGGCCACCGGTAGCGTTCGGTGAAAACTAAACGAAAGGCGAAATATTAATTCACCACTCTCGCGAGAAGGAAAGAGCGGACGACGTGATGAAACTCTAACGCATGCGTAATGAGCTGGCGAAATATGTATGCGTCTGCACATAAGCACGGTTCGTCGAACGAACGCCATCTATACACGCGCATACGATTTCCCTTCGGGCGTGTAAACATTTCGCAGGCCATGTATTCATATGCGCAAACTTCAGCGCCAATGGCAGCACTTAATATACATACTAACCACGAATTCGTGCACGTTCGCATAGTCAATATACGGAAGTGTCCCGTCTATACCGTGAGCCACGCATGTGCATTGTATATTATGCGTATGGTAAAAAGGAGCCGTTGATATGTACGCGGAAATGCAGACTCTTGATTGCGACAAGGTGTGGCAGACACTACTGAAGTACCTGAAAATGGGCGTTCCCGGTTCCTATGTTTCCAGTATTAGGCGTGCTGTGTTTCATATTTTTAATGTAACGCCTACGAATACTAACGAGCCGTATCAAAAGGGCCGCTATTTCTTTGTTATTCTTCAGCTTCTACATGCTACTGCGTCCTTTTTACCCGCGCGAAAGCTTACGATTCATCCCGGATATATGTCGCGCAAGTTTCTTTCGATGATTGATGTGTTACTGTATCTGCACTTTTGTATGCTGTCAATAAGTGTCGGCATTAGGGTATATTTGTTTGCTCGTTGATGCATCTGTTCATTCATTTATTTTTTTTATGTTGTTATATATACCGTGCGTCATCCATTCACAATGGTGGGAATAGCGGAAGCAGCAGTGCTAGCAGCAGCAGCAGCAGAAGCAGTAGTAGCAGCAGCAGCAGCAGCAGCAGCAGTAGTAGTAGTAGTAGTAGTAGTAGTAGTAGTAGTAGTAAACTTTATTTGGAATTTTGGTCATGTTGTCCCGGAGCAGAGATAGAGACCTCAGTCCAGGCGATCACTTGTTGCTGCAATCCGGCTGGTCCGATAAATCAATAGTCGCTGGTCGTCCAAGGTGCTGGAAAGGGCGTCATCCCACTGGGAAAGGGAAGGGTTGAGTATTCAGGCTGTCCGGGCAGCTTGGGACATTAACGTGCTGAATGGTAGAGGTCAACGCGTCCTTCACAGAAAGCACATCAGTCGGAGTACTTGGTTTGGTAGAAAAAGTAGCGGCGTGCAAAGCAGTAGACCTTAGTTTTGAGCTGGCGCCGAGTGGCCGCATCTGCATGGTTTAGTTTGGAGTGTGGTGAAGGGAACGTTCTACGGGACAATCTGTAGCGCTGTAGTGTGTGTGTGTGTGTGTGTGTGTGTGTGTGTGTGTGTGTGTGTGTGTGTGTGTGTGTGTGTGTGTGTGTGTGTGTGTGTGTGTGTGTGTGTGTGTGTGTGTGTGTGTGTGTGTCAGAAAGGCGACAACAGAAAGTTTCTGTTGCCATTCCTGATGGTACGCCACATACAGTAACCTTTCACCTTTTTCTCATGTACGAGATGAGCTTACCAGAATCTTAATTCTCTGCGACACTGAATGTGTCAACCGATTAAATGAACTTTTTTTACCGAACCGGACTCCACATAATATCATACTGATGAAGATGACTTGATATGATATCAAGTCATCTTCATTTTTATCATTCAAACGTAGAACTAAGGAGCATTACATTAGCATTCTGTCACACACATAGAATTCATTACGTTTTCTTTTCTTCTATATCACACTTTGAAAATGTACTTTTGCCTATTTGTTAAGTGTTTGAATTCTGCCTTTATTTTATGCTTGTTTGCATTGCCGGTTGCACGTGACATTTGTTCATGTTTGAATTTATGTAAATTTGTAATTTATTCCATTTGACCTTTTAAATATCTCATTTTATCATTTGTATTTATAATAATGATTCTTTTATTTATGATTAGTCTTCCCTTCTATTACGGACACACTAGAAATTATATAAAATATATAATTTCATTGTTTGCCGAGATTCTGTAACCCCCATTTTAGTTTTTGTTAGGAGGTCCCCCCGACAGTTTCTACTTCGGGACCTCCGAATGTGCAATTATATTGTATATGTTCTTGTATTTTATTTCGTCAAACAGTTTGTGCAAAAATTAAAAGCTATTTGGCATTCAAATTGATATTCCAAGGTTTTTTTTTTCTCGGATACTCACAGTTCGAACGGCAATATCGATGGTCAAAAACCACTACATTTTATTAGCACAGAAGTCACTCATGAAGTATATTTCAAAGGCTACGCGATGAAACCGCAATATAGGATACAGCAGAGGCTCATCTATCTACCCGCCACATGATGTCGTCCACTTACGCCAGAATGGCTCTCGACGAGGCGTAAAAAGACGAGATGCTCACTCGGTCTACTTAAGTCTCTACTTCGGTCTACTCACCTTGTGTGTCTAAAGGTTGAATTTGATCAAACGATGGGCTCTTCAACAACACGCCAGAATACGGGCAACAATGCCTCTTCATTTCGTCGCGCTCCATGTCATTCTGAAGTGCTTACACGTTCTGCTAAAACAGCACTTGAAGAGAAAGAAAAAGAAATGGCTACCTTCTCTCGAGTTATTGCGTTATGCTAACCAGGTGTCTGCTTTCTACGACGTAACTACACAGCAGCGGACTACGAAGTTCAGCGTAAATTAAATTCCCCCAACAACTTTTCGCAGGCTGTTCCACCTTTCTTTTTCTTATTTTTTATGTCAGCTCGAGTTGGTATGGAGTGGCCCTTTTAAATGCAACACTGACGTCTCTAGGCAGATTCTACGCATATATACCATCAGTATTTACTTAACGCAGACAAGTTCCTTTTTTTTCTTGTGTTCTCGTGCGTTCTTGCCACTGACGCAACCAGGTTGTCCTTCTTTTTCCGTGCACTCCTTCATTATGGCCTCCCCGAAGCCGTCAAGCGTATCATGTTTCGAATGCCAGTTAGGAGTAAGCGTAGACCTTCCCACATTTCTTCATCCCTACTATAAGAAATAATCAACTGTAAAAAAAGGGGGGGACTTCATCTAACACCTATTTTAATAGTCATGATATACATTCTACAGGTCACTCATTTTTTTCACGAATCTTTGCATCGCATTATAGGGTTGGAAGAAATTCCTATATAATTTCTCCTCCTTTTCTTATTTCCCGTACCTTGGGCTTTGCCATGCGTAAGCAATTTTCGTCCTTTCAAATTTAGTAAATTCGTTTTCTCGCATTACGCCCAGTGGTCAATTTTGTTGTTGTTGTTGTTTTTACTTCTCGTTATGTAAATAGACCGTTCATCTTATGCATGCGTGTTGCCACGGCACTCAGACGTTCACCCTTCGAACTACGCTATCATTCGATTGATTGACTGACTGATTAATTGATTGGTGTCACAAATGTAACGCGGTGTATAACACGGTAGATGCTGTACGCGTTTAGGTTTGGCCTTTGCTGGTGGTTGCACTGTATTTTCTTCAGGGTTCAACGATGGAAACTACGTTTTCGCCAGTGAGTTTTATTTCTATACTTTCGCGATCAGTTGGACATACCAAATGCTCTACTGTACACGCATGTATGCTCCATCTCCGTAGTGGTTGTATATTGTTAGTACGGCAATCGTGACGTTGAATTTTTCTGTGGTGGCAAAATGCAACAACATCCTTTCAACTAGATTTGGACACACGATAATAGACATAGGATGAATATTAATGATATTAATAAATAGTAATGACAGTCTGAGTATTTTTTGGGGAGAATGAGCAAATAAATTGGTTAATAATATCCACGTTGTTCTCATTGCATGTATCGCCTGAAATACGTCCGCAGTATTTTAGCCGTACTTTCGTAACGTACTACACTATGTGCCCGCTCCTGACGGAGGCATTTCTGGATGGTAGATTCTTCAAGGTAGTTGTTGGACGTAAGCCCGTCGATATATATAAAAAAAAACCTTGGAATGTAAATAATCGGTCACACTCTTAGTCTTTGTGCAAGCGAAAGAGAGAGAGAGAGAACCCTGCGCTCTCGTTAACACACACACTCTCTCTTGATGCTGCTTCAAGGTTGCACAACTACTTCGCCTAAACATATCATAACTGCTGTATGGAGTATTAAACAAAATTAAATTAATAAGAGAATCCGTTATCGGTGGAACCACGTCGTGGCGCGTGTGACAGCGGCTATGATGATGATGATGATCGTGGTTCGGTTTAGGAAAGGACGCTAATTTCTGCAGCCCATGTAGGGAGCACGGCTAAGCGTCCGGGGGGGGGAGGAAGTGAAAGAGATAGAGAAGAGAGAAAGGCCGTAGTGGAGGGCTCGGGAAATTTAGACCACCTGGGGTTCTTTAACGTGCACTGACAACGCACAGTACACGGGCCTCTGGCATTTTTGCCTCCATCGAAAATGCGACCGCCGCGGCCGGGATCGAACCCGCGCTTTTTGGGTGGCAGCCGAGTACCGTAACCACTACACCACCGCGGCGGACAAGGCGTGCGACAGCGGCACAGACTACAAGTGGGGGGACAAAGGAGCGCGTGACCCCTCCCTCCTAGCACCTGGTGAAGTTCGCTGCTCGTCTCCTTCCCCTTACAACCGAGGAAATTTAACGCCGCAGAGAAGCTCAGAACAAGAGGCCAGGAGATGTTTGGAGCATTACAAGTAAAAACAGTGGAACAAGTTCATGCAAAAAACAAAAGGAAATGAATTCATATGAAATTATCCTGCAGATCCCACGCACTGCGGGAATCGGTGCCATGCGAAGCAGTCAACAATGAAATTGCTGATGACGAATTGCTTGGCACTCAGCCAACTGTTACTAGTATAGGATCAATGTTTTTGTGCACAGCGAACGTACCCACTCACGAGTATTCTTCACATGTATTAACCAGGAACGTCGACAGCACCATGGCGACTGTGAATGGTACCTCATGGTACGGTGTTACGTTGGAACTCACGTTACTCCGAAGCACAGACGTCTCCTTTTTCGAAAAAAAAGTTCTATACGGCGCGCTGACGTGCTATCATAAGCGTCGTTCGTTGATGGCTGTATCGAGCAAAGTAGGAGGAAAGGAAAGTGATTGGTAGCAAGCATTTGTATCATTATCATAGCGCTTATCACAGATTACAAGCAGAATTCGCGTTACACGAGCACCACTACAACTGCTGGTGCAGTAGGTTTACTTACTATATATACCGAGCGGTAGAAGCAGCCGGAGCGGGTTTCAAGTAACTTTAGCGTGGCCATGTCAACCGAGTGAAGCGTTTTATATGTGTATTTATGTGCTTATTTGACGTATCGTTGTCGAAAATAAATAAATAAAAAAAGTAGCCGTAGCCTAGGGGTAGCGTGCTTGATTGGCACCTCGAGGGCCCGTCTTCGTCACCACCCTAAAGCTTGGTAGGTGGCACTTGTGTGTGTGCTTGTTATATCCACATTGCAGTCACAACCTACAACAAACGGTGTTCCTGTCCTAAAAGCGCAGCTCTTGGAGCCACACTTTCTGCGTCAAGCTTGAACAGAGAAATGCGGGCCAATTCTGGAGGCAGTGAACCGTGGTGAAGTGCAGAAAAACTGGGGCGCCGCTCAAAGTTGCGTGTTCGATCCCCCGGAGCGCTGGCGTTTCTTATGTCTATTTTAGTTGGTCCTTCGCTGACACAGGTTCTACAGGGTTCAAACACCTGCTGCGCATACCGTGGGCCGAGCGCTACTGCTATGAGGCATACATGATTGCAGTGTCGTTAAATCGTGACGCGTAGGACGAGTATAAGGCTTTAGTGGTATAAAGATGAGCCATTCATGTTCGTCATACATCGATACCCTATCTCCCAAATATTGGGGCGTATCAGGTGAACGTGACGGCCAGGAGAGTGCCAAGACATAGGCGGCTAGCCAGCCAGCCAGCCAGTCAGCCAGATAGATAGATAGATAGATAGATAGATAGATAGATAGATAGATAGATAGATAGATAGATAGATAGATAGATAGATAGATAGATAGATAGATGCCGTCAAAATGACCAGTACCCCAAGAAACCGCCCATGTCAGGCTGGAAATTCATAATAGAAGTCCGCCAAGCGCCGCTCCTGTCTTATTTTTGCACCCCGAAATCCAGCGGCGCCGCGCGTGCCCTTTCGGGATGTCGCTATAGCTAGTACGCATGGCGAAAAGAGCACCCGTCTGAAAACTCTGGAAAGCCCGTTAATTAGCAAGCAAGTGAGCAGTGCAATAACGCAGGCTGGTTAATGACCAAGACCGGCAGCGTGGAGTGCGCGCGCGCGGAGTAACTCACATCAAAAGGCGCCCTGCCAAGCCCTATCATTTTCAGACTACACCAACGGGCACGCAGACCCGCAAAGAGAGACAGAACCTCGTTTACGTTGGGAAATCGGCCTACGCTTGTACGGGCGGTTTGCGAAGGAAGCCTGCTTGCCTTGTTTGTTGAGTGCACGTTTTCTTTTATTTTTTCCCCGCGTTTCCTTCTCCATATTCTATTGAAATCAGCAGTACATGGCGCTCCTCGCAGGACGGTGTGTAGAGGATATGCCTGGTGGCACCATGCATAAACGTCTTCGCTGTAGTGGTGTTCCAGAGTAGCACGCCGTATAGCTTAGCGGCGAGACAGGATCTCGAATAGCCAAGTGGGAAGACTAGTCTTTTGCAGGACAAGGCACTATAAGCTAGCGTTAGCGGGGTTTGCAGGATTCACAGAAAGCAAAGACCGTTCTAAAGCGACGTACTCGGCGAGTTCAATGCGCGGTCGACCTCCGTTCATGGGGGAAAAGGATCCACCGAAAATCGGGAAGGTTGACGATTCCGGTACGGAGAAAAGTCGAAGATAGACGCATAGTTGCATCATAACGCCATGCCACTATATCCACTATAAAGCTTGCTCATGCGTAAGCATTGAGATGCAGCAAAGCTTCCTGATGCGTCATGATGCGTTACTCTTGTGCGCTGTCGTAAGGCGCATTATAAATACACCCCCCCCCCCGCCCCCCGGAAGGAAGAAGAAAAAAATCAATCAGAATTCTCGCTATTCAGCATGCGTAGTAGTCATATTACCGTGCTTTCACGTGGGCTAAAATTCTGTTACAATTATCATTCATTATAACCTAACTGCAAAACGTGATATATATATATATATATATATATATATATATATATATATATATATATATATATATATATATATATATATATATATATATATATATATATATATATATATATAGTCTGTATATGCAAAAATCGCTTGGGTTGCCGCTAGTTTATAACAGAATTGACGATGCGCCTCTTAGAGAACGACGGTTTATTACATCAACGTTTCGGTCGGAGCCCGACCTTGAAAAAGGTCGGGCTCCGACCGAAACGTTGATGTAATAAACCGTCGTTCTCTAAGAGGCGCATCGTCAATTCTGTTATATATATATATATATATATATATATATATATATATATATTGTTACGGGAAGGCAGTCAGTATATTTACAATACGCTTTAGCGAAAAGCAAGATGGCTCTGCTCGCGCTAGCCTCCACAACTCGTCGTCGTCTTCGATGGCGCTCTCAAGGTTTGCTCCTGCATTACATCTTGTAACACGACCCCGGCTGCTGAAGCACCGTCTCGGTGCTTGTTAAGGTGTGGGTGAGCGGTACAGTTTGAGGCGGGAGACATGGACGATGTCTGTAGACGCTGGAGCAAGGCCAGAGGAAGGGTCGAGGGAGCCTACCTCGTAGGTGACGTTTGTCACCCGGCGTAACGCTCGGTATGGTTTCTGCGTACCGGGAAAGCAGTTTTTCAGAAAGTCCAACACGGCGAGTTGGAGTCCACAATAGTACAAGGTCGCCCGGGGTAAAGGAAACGTCTCTATGAAGGGAGTCATAACGCTGTCTCTGGTGGTCTTGCGATGCTGTAAGGCGCTGTCGAGCAACGTGACGTGCTTGACGAGCTCGGGTGATGGCGTCACGAGCGTATTCCGTTGACGAATCGACGGCGGCTGGAAAGACGGTGTCGAAGGGCAAAGTTGGGTCCTCGGATCGATACCCAGCACTTCCACCAAAAATGTTACGGGAAGGCAGTCAGTATATTTACAATACGCTTTAGCGAAAAGCAAGATGGCTCTGCTCGCGCTAGCCTCCACAACTCGTCGTCGTCTTCGATGGCGCTCTCAAGGTTTGCTCCTGCATTACATCTTGTAACAATATATATATATATATATATATATATATATATATATATATATATATATATATATATATATATATGAGAACTTGTGCTCAAATGGCCACACGTATTTGGAGTGAAATAGCAGACACGACTTCGTTCATTCTGTCAAATAGCAGACACGACACAATTCATTCTGCAGGTGAGCGTTTTGGGTGCTTGAGAGAAGGCTGTGCGGGAGGGAGAACAAGGGGGGCAACTAGCAACACGGAGTGGCCGCAAGCAGTGCACAGTGGGGGCCACCTTTTGTCGGTGCCCTAAGCTAGGTATACTCAGTATCACCGAAACTCAAGTTTTGCCCCCCACTGTGCACTGCTTGCCGCCACTCCGTGTTGCTAGCGGCCCTCCTTGTTCCCCCTCCCGCACAGCCTTCTCTCAAGCACCCAAAACGCTCACCTGCAGAATGAATTGTGTACCTCTAGTACCACTCTCTCGCTTTTCTTCTTCCGACAAGTTTGACAGCGATCACTTCACTTCTCTCTATGCCTTGAAAAAGACCGGACCCGCGGTCGATAAACGATAACTGCGAAGTCGTGTCTGCTATTTCACTCTCTCTCTCTCTCTCTCTCTCTCTCTCTCTATATATATATATATATATATATATATATATATATATATATATATATATATATATATATGTGTGTGTGTGTGTGTGTGTTTGTGTTTGCGGAAGAGGTTACTCTGACGAAGGCAGGCCCAGCTGCCGAAACGTTAGTAATAACTTGTGTTTCGAACGTTTGTTACCCTCTTCCTCAAACACATATTACACCGGATCAATCGATTTTCATTCGCACATATATATATATACATATAAAATGAAGAAATTGGCCGCGTATCTCCGTGCTTCGCTGAAAATGTCGAAAGACGATAGTCTTCTACCGGCCGTACTACATGAGTCCCGGTTCATCTGCGGTTCGGCACGATCTTCGGGCGTCTATTCAGCCGCCGGGTACGCTCGCTTAGCCTCTCGGTCACTGACAATTCGCACATCGCGCACCTCGTCTGTTTCCTGTTGCCTCCGGGCGCGCCTCGATTCACGATCTTTCGCTAGCCGCCGGGCTCGTTGCTCTGACGTTTCCTGGGCACGCTTGAGACGACGGGCATCGGCACGCCGGCGCTTCTCCGCTGCAATCTGCTCGTCGGTCTTTTCCCTGCGTTGTCTGGGCATGTCTTGTTGAGCGTGTTCTATATCATCAAGCGGTCATTTATGTTTTGCCTTGCCTCAGACAGCGCCCCGTCTATGTTGAATCGGCCGCATGTGGCTGGCATTGATGAAATGGAGGCAGCGCTACGTGAGATATGGACGCCATCTGGCCATGATATCGGGAAACGCAAGAAGCTTGCGTAGTACGCAGAGCTACTGGTAGGTGGCAGCACCGTGTCGTTTTGCCGAAGCGTAGGAAATGTCCGCTTTTTCGTTCATAGCGTCGCATTTTTATCGTATCCTAACAAGCACTAGGGTCTTTAGTATTACGCATCTATGTATTTTCTACTAAAGGAACGCACCATCTAATCCTTACGTATTGATGTTGCGCCTCAGGTATGCGTAATATTTGCTTTTTGGTCGACTGTGTTCACAAGTATGAACGCAGCGCAGCTACCAGTTCAAGATGGGTGGTCGTTGAGGAAGGGGCTAAACTTTCGCCATTACAGACAGAAAAGCAGGACAGACACACACAGATAGACGGGCCAAAATTTCTGCCTTGAAGTATCCCAAGAAAGACTATCGTCTTTAAAAAACTTTACTCCCCTGATGGCCGCAACAGTTCTGCGTTCACTCTACAAAATAAGTACCGCCTCATGAGACCGCTGTATCCAAATTTGCTATGTCGGTGCCTCGAGAAGCGAACGCATCTTTTGGCCCCGTGGACGAAGAACCCACTGTTACGGAGTTCTGCGAGCGTTGTATATAAACCCTGACGCAGAGCATGTTTCCACAGCACATCTGACGTTGCATGAGCGGCCATTTTCTGCAATCGCTCCACTGTTGTGCTAAACAGTTCCTGTGAACAATTCCCCACAAGCGAACGCTCTCAACCTGCGCGCCTTCGTCTTGGGAAACATGCGCAACCTAGCATTTTGGCCGAGCTCTGTCCCCGTTGCTGGAATGCGCTGAGCTTAGTGTGGGGAAAAGTCTTCCTTACGAGCTGAGCAATGCCGTGTTTGCGTGCTCGGGTACTTACTTACACGTGTGCGTGTTCGCATACGTGTGTGTTTTTGCCCCGTTGGTAGCTGGCGGAATAATTAAACTCCATATCGCCGGCTTCTTGCGACACCTTTCTTTCGGTCGCCCGGTATAGGGCCCATCTGCCATAGTGCGCAAATTTGCCCGTAGTAGTCTCCTACGGTAAATTAGCATTAAATATAAACAAACGCGTGGATTACTTCGAGGCTGCCTTTCGTTTTCAGCATTACCAAACGAGGATTCCGTATGCACGCGCGCATTTCGACGCATCCTTTTCAGGCGTGCGTCGTCTTTCGTAAGGGAAACAAATGATCCAATTAGCGTGAGGTTGCAACCGGGTCGCTCGCTCGTTAATTATCCGCTCTCTAATAAATTAATACTGCGTTTGTTTCTCTCGCTATTCGTGACGAGCCTGTATGGTTGGAACAAATAAAAAAACTCATTTAATCGAATCTGCAGCTATCTTCTGCATGGCTGAGCTAGCTAACTGCACGATCAGGAGGCTTATTTTTTGTAACCCCCACTTCGCCCGCTGCCGTTCTCTGTGGAAACCTAGAGGATAAGGTGTGCGCTGCTACGATCGAGGGTGCAGGTCCGATTCGGAGGCACAGCTGGCGCATTTTGATGTGATCGAAATGGAAAAATGCCCCTGTTTTTGCACGCGTAGGTGCGCGTTAAGGAACCGCGGGTGGTAAAAATGTATTCCGGAGTTCCGCGCTACGGCGTGCCTCTTTATTACGTCGCTGTTTTGTCACATAAAACTTCTAGTATTTTGTTATATTCTTTCTCTCCTAAAGTGAAATAAAAGCACTGGGATTAGTTTACAAGGTGATGTGTAACCTTTACTTTTTTAAGGTGTGTAGGGGACATTGGTGCAACGGCACCTCCTTCAGCTTTCACCTCGTGTTAGTTAAACAAACATGTCACACACGGCTTGACTTGAATGTCTGTACAAATGACGACTTGTATACAAGTTTTCATTTTTTTAAATGAAAACATTTCTAGGTGCACTTCAGCAACACTGACTGTATCTATTTATCTAACTAGCTACGTCTCGGTGCTCTCCTGGTCGTCTCGTCCACCTGGTAAATACTAGATATCTGATGCACGAAGAACATGATTGATTATTAACGTAATGCAGTTGTCATGTATATCACGATTAACGCGTGCGGCACATACCCGCCCGGGCAATGCGGGTATGCACCAGAGCTGATTGAATGTTTATATTACAACCTATGGCAAGCAAAGACCAACAAAAATAGCCATAAAGACTGTGCCTCACGTTGCGAGCCACGGTGTGCTGACTGTGATAGAACACTCCCGCCTTCGTTTGGCAAGACCCCCCCCCCCCCCAAAGAAAAGAAAAAAAGAAGGCAGCATCGGAACAGAAGAAAGGAAAGCTCCAATATGGAACCGCGCAACGTCGCCGGCCAGCCCCCAGTACTGACCTAGTGAAGGACACCAGGCCGAAACTGTTCACCGCATAACGACAGCTCAATGAATCGCAGCATAAAAAGAAAGAATACGCCGATACACTGAAAACACCGAAGCATTGTTCTGGTACATATTCCTCTGATGTACCAGGAGCAAGAGAAAAACAACCTACTGCAGCACCAAGACACCTGTGATCCGCAGAGCCACCACAAGTTCAAGAAATTTCTAAGGGGATGTGTTCGCAAGTCGCAACATTGGACAAATGATGGTGCCGGCGTTGTTTGCAGCACTCAAGGCTGCAATCAGGATGACACCAGAATCTCCATCGTTACCAGAATTTCATGTTCTGTAAGCCATGAAACGGCTTCTCGGACACTAATTTGGCAGTCACCAGCACTGGCGAAAGGAATAGTCGCTTTAAAAATTTCGCAATATTTCATCATCATCATCATATTTATTATTATTATCATCATCATCAGCCTATCTTATGTCTACTGCAGGACGAAGGCCTCTCCCAACGCTCTTCATCCTTGCCTGTCCTGGGCGAGCTGATTCCAGTTGATGCCTGCAAATTTTCTTAATTTCGTCACCCCATCTTGCTCTGTCGTCCGCGGCTACGCTTACCCTCTCTTGGTATCCATTCCATCGTTCTAACTGTCCATCGGTTATCTAGCCTTCTCATCATGTGGCCTGGCCATGTCCATTTTTCCTTCTTGACATCGATTATTATGTCGGCGACCCCTGTCTGTTCCCTGACCCACTCGGCTGCCTTCCTGTCTCTTAATGTAACGCCTATCATTTTTCGTTCCATTGCCTTCTGTTCAATGGAACTCTAATAGCATGAGGGAAATTAGGAGACTTGAGCAGGCTAGTTTATGAGCAAAACTTTCCCAGTTTAGCCATTTCAGGAGCCCGCGTCGATTCAAATTTTTGCACGTTCAACTATTTGGTGTACAGCTCTTGTCGCCCAGACAACAAATTAAGCCGAGCAATTTGTGTGTGTGTGTGAGAGAGAGAGAGAGAGAGGTAAGGAATGGCACTGAGGTTAACCAAACGCACGTCCGGTTTGCTACCCTGCGCTAGGGAAAGGGATAAAGGGGTGGAATAGAATGAAGAACAGAGGAAGAGAGTCCAATCTCGCGCACAGTTGCACAAGTACACTGTCTGCAGAGGTGGTCGCAGAGACCTGTCGACTTAGGTATACGTCAGCAACGCCTTCGTCGCCTTCTGAGCCATCAAGCATATGGCCAAGGCCCAAGAATCTCGGCTGCGGGAAACTGCCTCGAGTCTAGCCTGTCCAGTACCATTTGAAGTTGGTAGCGCGGGGTGTCATAATGCCTGCAAAATACAGCACGTGTTCAATAGTTTCAATAGTTCCGCAAAAATCGCAGGAAAGTGTGTGAGCCACCCTGATCCGACACGAATATGCGTTTGTAAATGCCACCCCTAACCAGAGGCGGCATAACAAGGTTGCATCGGAGCGGGAAATCCTTGATGGCAGGTGTAGTTTCAAGTTAGGGTTCAGTTTGTGTAGGTTGCGCCTTTGATAGTTAGGAAATGACCACTGTGAAAAGCGTATTAAAAAAAACGGATGAATTTGTGAGACTTTGTGAAACATTGCAAGCTTATAAAACGACAGTTCAGCAGGAACAATACTTTCCGCGTCCGCATATCCACTATCCCCTTGGCAGCTCGAAACGCCTCCTGTGACACTGGACATTCAAGGTACAGAGGAGAAATCCGCAATACAATACCTTGAAGCAAAGTTCCTGACGCTTCAGCAAATGCATCGATACCAGGAGCGTTTCGCATTTGTGTTAACCGATGGACCCACAGCTGATGAGAGTTCGACAGCGGCTTTTCATATACTAGCTTTTCAAGTAGACAGAAATTGTCGACTTTCCCGAAAGACATCGTCAACATTAGCAGCACTTGTTGCAGTATTAGAAGCGGCAAGATTTATTGCCGAAAGTGAGCGTTGTCATCAATGGATGAGACATTTCGACTCCAAAGGAGTGCTAGAATTGATAATGGAATTTTATTTTTGTATAGAAGGTAGCAGTATATATGAAAGTCCCAGAACAGTGACCATCACTTCTTTTGCAGGTCATGAAATCTGCTTTCAATGGCGGCTGAGCAACGTTGAAGTATCAGGAAATGAGGCAGCAGACAAATTAGCGGCAGCAGCAGCACAAAAAAAAAAAAAAATAAACTGACACCGGTCTGGTGATGTTTTTCAGCTCAGACTGCCACAACCTTCTTTCCACCCTGCTCTGCAAACTACGCAGAAATATATGGTTTGACGAACGTACCAAGTCCTCACTTCTGTATAAAGCGGATCCCTTACTGCGGTTTACACCGAATAAAAATATCCACCGCACGTTTGACTTATTTTTACAGTCTACATTTACACGTAGCATACACACCTCACTTCTTGTGCCGCATTAAAAGAAGGATGTCCTCGCACTGCAATCAATGTGACACATCCGACGCGGCAGACCAGCATGTCATTATGGAGTGCCCGCAATGCGAGGAACAGCGTATTCAACTGAGGGATTGGTTGAACCACTTGATGGACGATCTACACACTGAGCAAAGTGACCGTGGCAACACCCTGATCAACAAATACGTGCAGTGAGTGCTCTTCGCGACCTTTTAGTGGACACAAATCTGATGAATTTTCTATAGCTAGCACTATTGTTCATTTTGATCATACCGAGGTGTTAACATAACAGAATTTCTTATAGTTGTGTTGCTTGTCAGCGCATGAACATTATCTGTACACGTTGTACAAATGGGGATCTGGGTGACCACCATATATGTACTGGACTCCGCTCACAGAGGTATCCCTTGAACTAGCGCTCCTATGTGCACCTAGTGCTTATTGTTGTTCCTCTTATTTCTTTCGCATGTTTTTTTTCTTTCTTTTTTTTTAATGGGCGAACCTCCTTAGGGTCGAGGCTTGTCTCCCGTTGTGTGTCGTAGCCACGCTCGCGCTCGATCTCGGCGCGTGCATCCCGGCGCGCGATCTCTCTCTTCGACAGTCATGAGTGCAGTCCGCAGATCTCCACTAGTGTGATCCCCTAGCCGAGATCAGTGGTGCAGTCAGACGGTAGTGTGTGCATGGGTGGGCCGATCCCGGAGGCAGTGCACCAAGACAGTGTCATCTGTGTCGTGAGAGAGCGCACGGCACGCGTTGACTAGTATGGAAACGCTCTTTCTTCGATGAACGCTTTGCCAGCTCGTAAGGAACGAGAACGCGCCCTCGTCCGCGAGAGACAACGTTGGCGCAGGCAGCGTCTCCTAGCGAGTTTCTTGATTGAGAAATACCGACTGCTCGCGCGGCACAGCCGTTCACCGGACGCCTCATATATATAGGCACTGGGTCTTGACCTGCAATGCAGTGCCGGTGGGAGATTTCTATTGTGCGCAGTTGAACCATAAGGATTCGCAGCGTGCGCGTTAACTAAACTAATCCGGAACTCTGCACGATCTACGACGTGCGAGCGCAGGAACCTCATAAAGACCAGGGCCATAAATGATGTTGTTGTTGTTTAGTGGGGTTTTACGTCCCAAAACCAGTTCTGATTATGAGAGACGCCGTAGTGGAGGGCTCCGGAAATTTCGACCGCCTGGGGTTCTTTAACGTGCACTGACATCGCACAGCACACGGGCCTCAACATTTCGCCTCTATCGAAATGCAGCCGCCGCGGCCGGGATTCGATCCCGCGACCCTCGGGTCAGCAGCCGAGTACCTTAGCCACTACACCACCGTGGCGGGGCGCATAAATGATAATGCGTGTGTAAATATACATACGCGTTGTCACTCATTCACATGCATGAGTGGGCAATGTCACGGGTGATTTACGGTAACACAGAAAGATCCCCAGCTTCGCCCGCTCGTCATGGTTCACTTCGTGGAGATGCATGGAGTTTTTTAAATGCGAAGGATTTCTTAGCGAACTTCGGCGACTTTGAGCGTATCTATCTATCTATCTATCTATCTATCTATCTATCTATCTATCTATCTATCTATCTATCTATCTATCTATCTATCTATCTATCTATCTATCTATCTGCCTACGACAATGTGCTCTCCTGGCCTTTTCGTTAATGGCATGTATGTGAAAATTGGTATGCAACAACATGACTGCATGACGAACTTAAATGACAGGTCATAACATGAAAATCATGACATGCGTGTCATGAGCGGCGTGGTTTACATGCCCCAGTCTTGGTGCTCTTGCGGCCGTTTCTTTAACTTCACATGTACCAAAATCGGTATAGCGAGACAACAATGCAGATCCATGTTATGTTCTTGATGCGTGCTTCGCATTTCCTTGATTCCCACTGAACGTGGGATCTGGCATTTTTTTTTCATATGAGTTTCATGGTGTTGGGAGAGCCGGCTCTGACGCAGCCTACCTTCCCATGTTTCGCACATCTAAATTGAAAAAGAAAACACAGCCAGTGACAGTTTGACAGTGAGAATAGACTTCGCGTAGGTTAAACACTGAGAGGAAGAGACATTGTTTCCTATAGCGTCAGATTTAAATGTAGACATAACAAGCAGACAGACACGCAGAATTGTACTGTAACCAGCGAAGTCAACATACCACACGGTAGGGGTTAGGAATCAAACCCGAGTCCCTGCGGTGCAAAGCAAGCACGCTACTCGTCCACGTTATAGCGGTTCCCACGCATTTGTGTCGTGCCTTAACCGCTCTGAATGTAAGAAACAATGCATACGCATTAAAATCACTCAGCAGGTTAATGTCCAGTTAATTCTGCCCGACCCCGTAGGCATACTCTTGCGAACGACGCTCACGATATGCCCACCAGTGCACCGTAGCGTGCATTTCTTCGACAAGACTGACATCTGCGTACTAACTGGAGAAATACGACAACGGACCACAGTGCTATATATAACGTTGTCGGCGTGCATGATTAGCCCACGTTACGCACACAACTACTAAATTTGTACAAAGACACTTATGCTACTCTCAACATTTGGACGAATGCCGAACAGTTCGCCGTAGAAAAATTCCTCCCCGAGTGCTTCGCGTAACATCCGATTCCCACAATGCGTGGGATCTGTCGGACCATTTTTCTTTTTAACTCGGAACACTTCATGGGCTCGGCTTGTCATCCCTCTGTATGGCGTCCATTGCGTGACCAAGCTCAAAAACAAGTCCTCAAAACAAGGTCAAAAACAAGTGCATACTTCATCAATACCGGTTCAAATTAAACCGACATGCATTACAGAACACTTCAAAAGTCAGAAATAATGATGATTTAGCCCCATTTTTTACCGGATATTCGTTAAAGTTTGCTTCTTGCACGACATCCCTACTACACATACACTGTCTGACTGCACCACGTCCAGGGTCAGTCCACATATTCTCGTCTACAGGGCAAAACAGGTGCACAAATGATGAGCGCAGAGTTTGATGTGCTCCAGCGGGAAACAACGGCGCCATGACTGCTTCGCCCTTCCCCAGGTTTCTCGTTAGTGTATCTGCACTAGCGCTGGATTTGAACTACGCAGTACCACTTTTCTGACAGCTAAGCTGTTTAGGCTGACGGTCGTACGTCTTTGGTCATCAGGAAACTACCGTCGTCCTTAGTTCTCGTCACCGAGGGTGTATACATGCACTTCTATGCGATGCCCAGTGTGCGGCGCTCGCACGCGCGCTTCCTTCTTCTCTTGCGCTCATGCCCTCAGCCTACAACTCTGGCAAAACTGCGGCTGGCGGGCGCACGTGTTGCAGGTGCAAGAAGAAGAAGACAGTGTGCGTCGATTTCTCCGGTGCACAGCGCCTCGAAACGCTATGCGTTGTGCATAGCATCGCGCCACGAGAGCATGCGTCCTCTGATTGTATCCAAGCAGCTTCTTACAATAGCATAGGAATGCATCTATAGTGTAGTATAATAGCAAAGTGGTGGGACGACGGCGTCAAGCCGAGGCCACGCGTGGCGCGTCTGCCACCGTGTCTGGTTTGACGCGAACGTTTTTACGCTGAGCTCGGTACGAAACCTTGAGAAGCATTCGCGAGACGTTTCCCGAAGCCTCGGTCCACGACGAGATGCGGGTGTGCCGGGGACAAACCCGGACCAGACAAATGACCATCAGCTTCACTAGCGCTACTGTAGTGCAAGCTTTTTCTTTCTTTCTTTCTTTTTATAAAGAAAAGTCACCGCCTGCTAAGAGCCCATCGTTGTCGCGTCGCGCATTCCGCAAATACGAGTTCTGGGGCCGAATTCACAAAACGCAAGTGACCCTTGTCATTGGCTCACTGTCATCGTTAAATACATGTCCGCCATCAGGATTGGCTGAAGTTTTCTCTTACAAACAATCCTTGCGTAAGTGCTTTTTGTGGATACGGGCCCTGTGCTCTTCACATTGGTCATCCAACGAAATCGCCGCTGAGCTCCGTGAGTGGAAAAACGATGCCAAGCTAAGCGCGTAAGCCGCAGCCACTCAACCGCCGACGCTGGTAGTGAAGCGTTCCGTCTCCCTCCTGTCCTTCACGCTTGCGACACTTGTTCGTAGAGTCGACGAGCGAGAAAGCGGTTTCTTGAAGACCTTGAATTCCTACGCGTGGCCATTCTCTCGGTTATTATCGGCTTTGGGGTGACTTTTTAAAATCACAACGGCGATCTGGATGCAGTCGGTTGCATTGTGTGATAAAAATAAAAGGGTTTAATACTTTGCGAAAGGTTATACATTGCAAAACAGTTTGCGAAATAAGGATGCAGGACGCACGAAGAGCTTTCGTCCTCATACCCGGATTTCGCTTTCGCGGCATTTAAAAATCCTCACGGCAGGTCTACACGGGAAGACACAATCCCACCTACGCCTGATCGCGCAATCAAGTCAGCGATGAGTCTTGACGGTTCACATGAAGATTCTCATACCCAGCAGAACAAGGGACCAGCCTGTAGTTTAACGATCGAATGATCGAATGACTCTTGTGGTTCGACGGCCCGAAGCACCACTGGGAATGATGAGGGAAGCCTCGGAGGAGAGCTCCACACTTTTGACGAGTTTCTTCGATGCGTTGCCAAATAATCAAACGTCACTTTTTCTTTTTACTTAACCATTTCACTAGAGGTGTGCAAATATTCGAAAATTCTGATTTTTTTTTTAGATTCGATCTTCGAATCAAATAGCCATTATCCATAAACTTGAATACCTTTTCTAAAAGTTTAAGGATATTTTAGTGCGTTATACCCCTGTACCGAAACAAACGGGAACTTTGTACGATGTAAGTCATCCTCGCAGACATTATACATGGGAGCGCGATATTATCGGCTATCGGCCATTCACGCTTTCTGGAGAGTTCTCTGTGTAGGAAGAGTCCACTTATTTCCCCCAGATGCTGAATCACAGTGCTCAAGTTATGAATAAAAAGACGTGCGTGAACATCGCTTTACATTAATTGCAAGAACGGCTCATCAATATTCCAGAATTAGTCGAAAAGGTGCTCGATATTTGATTCGCTTACGTTCCCTTCAGCCACTCATCGAATCGTATTCGATTTGGTCTTCAAGATCACTAATCGGTGTCAAAAATCACCCCTACAGCATACGAATGCAGATTCCACGGCTGGGAAGAGCAGACCGGATGCAGGAGGATTGAGTGCCGCAATACCGAAATCGCGTCACCATGTGCGAGGAAGATGTTTCCGAGCGTTGATATCATGTCCTAATAGTCAATGAAGTGAAACTAAATAGGAAAGTTTGCGTGAATTATACATGGGCGAACACTCACTACACCGCATCCGCTCTAGCTCTACTCGACTGTTACAAAATGTGGGTCCCGAGCAACTGTCACGCATTATCTGGAAGCACGGTACCATTTGGCTATTTAAATGCTACTAAATATTGTATCTCTAAAAGTTACCAAGCGAAAGAGAATGACGGTAACGTTCTTATACATGACTAACAAATGGACAAACAAGAAACAGGTTTGTTTCAGCCGGCATCGCATTCCTTCCCAATCCAACGCAGCTGCCGCCTGCGATGCTATAGCTGTATGTCAAACAGGATGGGCGGGACGCCACCGTAGAGTGAACTAGAAGTACTAGCCAGGGTGCAGCCGCTGTTACTATCTGAAGTCCCTCAGTTAACGAGTAGTGTTGTATATACTGTTTCGCTGTGGCATGCTATACAACGAACACATTCACCGCATTTTGTATACACGCTAAAGAATGCTGGCTCAAGAATACTGAGACGTGAAGTATTGTCGAAGTCATGCGGATATCTACTGATAATTCAGTGCTTAGAGCTTCATTCCTAACGCATTCAGGGTTTATACCCCCCTCATCGACATTCTGGATGCGTATGTTCACGTGAGCAAGGCACGCTAATGCGATTGTGCAGGTTGGGTTTACAAGTGCCTATATATGCATGCAGTACCGCTCAGGACGAACAGCTCGCGCCAGGTTCTGACATCGATCTCAACCCATGATCGAAGCGTCCTTGTGCGTCAGGATTCACTGCGTGCTGGTTCTGTATCAATATATTTATGTCACAAATACAGTAGTGTTACTTTTTCCCTCTTGCGCTGTCACTGAATGGTTTATATACGGTTCGTACACATCTTGGTGGGGCAGTGATTGATGAGCGGTGTGCCAAGACACTCATTAATTAGTTTACATATGTAAACGCCTACGAACAGCACGTGGCCTCGGTAATTGCGCGCCTTGGCGAAATTCTGAAAGCCAACTAAATATGACACATAAGAAACATGAGCTACCGCATGGTAGAGGACCTTTAGTTCCATTCACGCCGCCGTGTTGACCCGCGTGTACACGGAGAAGGGGCTGCATGCATGGCAGGCTCGGGCACGTTTTTGTAAATATGTGCACTGAATTAAGTAAACAAGGTGTCGACGAACTTGCGCGATGTAGACGACTAATTATTTTTCCCCTTTGTTCTAGTGTTGCCTTTCACAAGCGACTCATTCACATGGAACGAAACCTGCGTGCATTGTGTGTGTATGTTTTCTTTTCCCTTTGTTTTGTTTAAACGATCGCTGCGAGAGCCTCAGTAGCTCGCAAAGTGTATACGTGGTGCCTCCTTTAAGCGTACAGCCCAGCTCATCCTTTCGGCAAATATATATGCGCTCGGCTAATGGGATTTCATCTCTCTAAAGCAGAAAAGTTGTAGCGCAGTGCTAAACAAACATTCAGCCGAGATCCGCGTTGTGTAAACGCTGGTGGACTACCGCGTCCATCCAAGAATATGAGCGCCCCCCCCCCCCCCCTTCCCCTCCCCTCATTCTACTCACTAGACCTTACCGGTCATCTATACACCCTATAGGGAAGGCGCTGTCGCCGCTCTACGTGAGAGCCTGCCGAAAACGGCGCGTTGGACCATTTCCGTTATCTCGCCGCATTAGCCTCTTACTTCTCAGCACCGGGCCTCAAAATGAGTCCCTTTGTCGATGATCGACAACCCAGACGTTTCGTGAAACGCCGCAGTCGATAAAGGAGCCACTGTATTCGTGTGCGGAAACATCAAAGACGCGCCGTCCTCCCTCATTCGGTACATGTATATTGTATAGGCCATTCAAACGCTGCCATGGAAATAGATCGTTGATGCGAAGCTCCTTCTGAGGTTCGGCGACCGCAGTGCGCAGTTGCGCAATGCAGATCGTCGCACAAACTTCGTCATTACCGCTTTAATTTGGTGCCCAAGTGCGTAATCGTTATTCGCGGAGTGCGGTTGGATTAAAGGGGCTCCGGTGAGCAGTTCTCAGAGCGGAATTGATTTGAATCGCTATATTGAATGGGCCACGGCGTGTTTCAAACAGGGCATGTATTGCCCGTACTGTGCAAGCTACTGCACCTACGAGTGGACGAAGACGGTACGATGTTCCAGCTGTATCATATGCGCGTAATACCTCCGCAAGACCACGCCTCTGAAATCTGATCTTCGGGTAGTCAGGTAATGAGGAGAAATGCACACCTCCTTTTTTTTTCGCTTTTCAGCACTAGCCCTTGTAATATAAAACGGAAGGGGGGGGGGGGGGGAGGGCAGCGATCTTCCGGACACAGGACACGTAATCAAGAAAAAGCTTCGTCACCCATTGTCGAGGAAGGGATCGAAGAGCCGCTCAACACGTGTTAGTTTCTCAACTTGCTCAGTGGCAAACTCTGTACACTCCGGCGCACGCGCAATCTGGATGTGCATGGTGCTAAAGTAAGCACGAGCAAACCAATGGATGCGTTCCCATTTACAGAGGGACAATAAAAATGAGATAGATACCTGCAGCCCCTACTGATCATCGGAGCCCATATCGCCGGAAGCAAAGGCCGAATTCACAAAACTTCTCTTTCGCGAGTGTTTATTCCCATTGGTTAGCGGGCTTCGCTAATCATATGCCCAAGCGTCACGATTGGCTGAAATATTCTCTTTCGAACATTTTCAGCGTAACATGTTTCTGTGAGTACGGTCCCAGGTTCCCTACAGGTGTTGCGCTAGTGGGGATGTGGCCCCCCCCCCCCCCCCTTGTAATACAGTAACAAAATTGTCGCTTTACGTTCCAGAACCACAATATAATTCTGAGCCACGCCGCAGTGGAGGGCTCCGCAAATTTCGACCAGCCGGTGTTCTTTAGTGTGCGCTAATACAGCAAAGTACATGGTCCTCTAGTAATTTCGCCTCCATCGAAAAATGCGACCGGCGAGGCCGAAATCGAACCCGAGTCCTTCTGGTCAGCAGCCGAAAGCCATAATTCCACCGCGCTGGCCATGTTCCCCCTTATAAGCGTCGTCGCATAGGAATTACCGCTAAGCGCTTGGAAATACGATACGCTTTACAGTCCTACTCCATGAGAACGCGTACGCACCGCGGTATCTTAGCGTCTAGGCTGGCCGCTTGCTAAGCTCGAGGTGGCGGGTTCGATTCCCCCACGGCGGCCGCAGCTCAATGGAGGCCGAATGCAAACACACACGCACGAAAGAAAAAAAAAATAAACCTCCATTTAGATTGAGATGCATGTAAAAGAGCCACAGGTGGTCAAAAATTTCTGGGGGCGAATGCACGAAACTTCTCTTTCGTAAGTAATTTTTTTTTTGTTATTAGTCGGTCGGCTTCTTTAAAGACATGTCCAGCATCGGCATTGGTTGAAATTTTCTCTTACGAACTTTCTTGTCGTAATTGGTTTTTACGAATTCGGGCCCTGAAGCCCTCCACTGCAGCGCTCCTCAGGATCGTGTCGTGTTTTTGGCACAGAAAACCCCAGCAATTATTGTCACGGGAACGGGTATACAGCACTTATTTCAAACGAAGAGAAGCTTAATCGACCTTGTACTCTTCTTTTTTCTTTTTTTCTTTCTTTGTTTGTTAGCGAGAGACTTTCTTGAATTCTTGAATCTACCTCTGAGTAGGTATAGTAAAAGCTCTACTGAGGGTGCTCCATGCTTTTAATTCTTCGAGAGACTCATGCGTGCGCGGAGGCTTGCACTTAATGACGAAACCCGCACCTTTCAGTTTCTGGGATGCTTCTTGCCCCCAATGGGAGCGTCTAGTCAAACCTGTCTCGTCCTCTCGAGCAGTACGGCGGCCCTGCGCTCGAAAGCTTCCTTTTTTTTTTTCTTTTCTCTTCGACACTAGGGTACATTTTAATTACGGCACGCTACGGCTCCGAGTACTTTGGCCTTACTTATTTTTGGCTAAACAGTACGAACTTACTTTGGCGCAGTTTGCGTATTCAGTCCTGCGCCACTTGTATGCCGACACTGCATTTTTGTTGGCACTAGTAGCGAGTGGCAATCGTGGTTCTCCGTCTCCGGCTTAAAAAAAAAAAAACGCGTTATGAAATGCGCGTTATGAAATTATTTTATGAAATAAAGACATAAACTGTACCATAGAGGCCACGCTAGACGTTGTGCTCTAAGAGAGATACGATATCAGAGAAAAGAGGCATTTGACCATCAGAATTATTAAGCATGATAGAAATCATGTGCGACTCACACCGGCATTGGATGCGTGGATGCGAGCCGCAGATAAGGAAGAAAGAACGAAGTCACTTGTAGCTTGGTTTGATTGATTGATTGATTGATTGATTGATTGATTGATTGATTGATTGATTGATTGATTGATTGATTGATTGATGTGAGTAGTGGACTGTGGTGTGTCCATAAGGAAGGTGACACGACGTTCACAACAACACCGAGGTGCGTATGCCACTGACACCAAAGTTAAAGATTAGGGCCGCCTACAAGTTTTTAGAGGCAGAACTTGAGGGCAAGGCGGGGGCTCGGAGTGGCGAAGAATTCGTCGAACAGGGAACGTCGCCGGAGCCAACGTTTCACTGGAAGAGGACCTTCGGCGTATGATAGCATTCTTTCTTGCAGGAAACTCGAGTGACAAAATTCCAACTCGTAAGACATTGCGTAAGGCGCGTAAGACAGGCCCGTGGCGACCCTCGAGGCAATGACGCGGGGCAGCGATTGACGCAAGTCGTCGCGGCATATATCAATGACCACGTACGGGCGTTGTTACGCAAGGCGAATTAATCTTTCAAAAAACCGGTATTTGAGCCGAACTTGCGCGTGCGTGCCTGCTGTATACTCATGCGAGAGGTGCATATCTGCGTGATTGCGTGTTTCGTACGTAGCCGCGTCCCAGAGTACCGGTGCCAAATTTCTAAGGGGCGCATCCCCGGAATAATGTTCGGTATGATCGAAGCGTAAACAAACTGCACCAGATCAGAGGACAGAGAAGACGCGCCGAGAGATGGCGTTTCTGTTACCGAAATTGCTGCGGACCAGCGATACGATGCAGTCTCGGTTGCGAAGGCCCATCTACGAATGTGGTGGACATCAGTGAGACAATGACTGAAAATTCCGCACCGTTCTGCCTTCTTTATTATATTATTGCTTTATTTTTTTCCATCCGGCTAGGATGCAGTAATGCGGTATAAGGATTGCTGGTATAAGGAGTTAAGTGTCCGGCGCTGCACTAACACGGGCTACAACGAAATTCGGGCTGGTACTTTGCAAGTGTGTTCTTAATGCAAAAAATGGTAAGGCGTACAGCAACGGATACAAGAGAAGAAAAGTAGACAACACGAGCGCCAACTATTAACTGAAGGGGGACCACTGACGCCAAAAATAAAGACTGCACAAAACCTGTCCGCGTACGCTCAGGAATGGTATAGCATCGCCTGTCAAACGGGTACAGGTAACTCTTGCGCCTTCTTTATTTTTTTTTCTCTGAGTGCTCTCGTTCAATTGATAGTCGGCATTGATGTTGCTTACTTTTCTCCTGTTGTATATCCCGGGCTGTACGCCTTATACTGTTTTTGCATTGTAAACCCTCACCAACATAGTTTTCTGTCGTTCTAAGTGCGTTCTTCGCCTGTTTTAATTTTTTTAATATGCTTAATATTCACGACATGCTAGCGTCTCGAGATGGCGCAGGTATCCCACATCCCGAGAAAAAAGGAAAAAAAAAAACCTTAGCCAAAGCGATAAAGCCGGACAGTCGGATAACGGAAATGCACCGAAATAGTTTGCGATATAAAGGACGTGTAAAACACATTGGAACGTGTAGTCATTTCGCAAGAACTGAAGGGAAAATAACGCACATATAACATAAAGCGAACAAGGAATATGTTACGTGCGGATCTCGTATAGATGCGCGAAGTATACAAAGAAGAAGAAGAAGGCAGGTAGCTGAAATACACACAAATTTGCACGCGCAGTCAGAAAAGAAAATTCCCATCTGCGTGCGATAAACGATCTCATTTCTTATAATGCGCCCCGCCGTGTGAGTGTCTTAACTGTCTGAAATAACGAGCTATAAAAGCCGTTAACGAAGGGCAAAGAGGAAATGAAAACTCGGAGAATCCGAACTCGTTATATGATAGGAAACGTGTCACGTTGACGCAGGAAAAATGGATTGCACGTTCTTGCATCGCCTAAGCCACACTGTGGAGTCGGTTCTGTCCCAGCGCGCAGTATAGTTAGAACGGGCTAAGGGTGATTCGTCCTTCTATTATTTCCATTGACCTACGCGGAATTATAGGTTTAGTTTGACTGATTAGCTTTCAGATGCCTGCACTTTTGTTCCCCGCGTTCTGTAATTTATCGAGTGTCAAGCTGAAGAAACACCTAAAGAAAGGTCGATACACTACTTCAGGCAACCTGAAATCATCCGTAATAAGGCCGTACTGGAAACGTTTGGTGCTACGTATTGAATTCCTTATGCTGAACGCCCACTCTAATTATGGCAGGCAGACTTTTCACTTGCGTAAAGCATTGTTAGCATTTGTACTCCCGCTCCATTAGAAACCTAATAGGTTTAATAAGGCAAAATGCATTTCTGTTAAGGGATACGTGTGTGTCACTGCGTGCTGCTTAATTCGGTTTCTTCTATTCATTGTACCGTTTTAATCTATTTTACCCAGGTTGTTTTTTTTGGTTTTTTTTTTGGAGGGTCGTTTACCTTCTTCCTCATTTCAGTGCAGTTACTGAATCTATGCTGCAGCATGTACACCTTTTCATTTGTCCGTATTTCTATGTGAGTAATGCTTACTTTGTAATTGCATTCTTTACATTCACATACACCAGGTGTCTGTGTAACTTTTCATGTTTACCATGTACAGGCGCTTTTAATTAAGTCATATTTTCTGGAGGCTTTCATGAAATAATGAATTATTTATTTATTTATTTGTTTGTTTATTTATTTATTTAATAAATGCGAAGCATTTCCGGCTCTCACAAATTGTGTGGCGTATCACAGAAGTATCACCATCGTTAGCTCAAATCCCCAAGAGTGCCCGTAACATGCGCGTAGGCTAGCCATGACAGCCGTCGAAAATACTGTGCGAAGACGGCTTAGGGTGCAGTGTGCCGACGTGAAATGCGGCGCCGCTCCCATACGGAAGAATGGGAAGTCTGCCCTTCACGGCAAATTTCAAGAATTATTATGTTGAAATTTGCCGTGAAATTTCAACGTTAAAGCTTACCTAGCTAAAAGAACATGCTACTTGCTTTTCACTGAAATGTAAGTTGGATTTTTAATAGGAGCACCACATGGTGTAAATTGCCTTTAAATGTGCACCAAAATGCGCATTTTCTCAACTTGGCGATTTTTTTTTTGCAGATCTTGTACACCGACTCTAACGGTCCCAAGATACCTTGAGAACAAACTGTAGCTTCCGTAAACTATGCACCAGTTAAAACGTATTTAATACGTGACACCATCATAGTGAAAATAAATACGAAAACACAGCGCGATTTCGTAATGTTTCTGACGGTGTATGAGCGACAAAAAAGCCATAATTTCAATTATTCTAGAACACGTTGAAATAGCAACTTTCTTTTACATAATAATCACATTTGGTATTGGCCCAATGAATGCTGCTCTCAAAATTAGTTGTGTTTTGATGGCCACTCAGAAAACATTCCGCAAAGGCCGAAAGCCTCCCACGGGGCCATAGTTTCTTTCAGTGTGACATATTCCAGCAGTCGACCCCTTCCGACGTAGTAAATAAGCAAGATTTTTTTTTCGGATACATTCGAGATGGTTGCCGAAATTGCGGAGTTCCTTTGACGTGGAATGACCCCTGTGCAAAGGCACGCATCAACCTCCTGTAGAGACGAAAGGAAAGATGCATGCGGTTGTGGAGATTCCGTGGATATGTATTAACTGCAACAAGACCTCTAACGAAGCCTGGCAACCCTCTCTTCAAACAGATACCTCATCAGCGTATTCCTTTCCCGTGCGTTAAGTGCTCGCATTTACGCCAATACGGAATCCAAGAAAGAAGTCATTGGCGTTCTTTCTTTTTCTTATATTTATCTTGTAATACCTGTGTTTACTTATTTTCTTCCGCAACCTAAACCAAGGCGCAGATGGGGATTTGTTACTCGATATTATCAAACGCGCACTTCTACTTGGGCCCCCATGTACTGCCTCTGGGAAGCTTCATTTTCTCAGCCGTAGTACGATATATAGGACTACACGTGTTCATAAGATATCGTGCTCTAGATAAAGTGTTGGCCTACTCTTTGATTGGTGCAAGCATGTGTATGAATAGGCACGTCACAAATAAAAAAAGAAAAAAATACGAAACGTCACTTATATGGGTAGCCCGTGATAACGCAGCTGGTGACATGGAAAGAATAGACACATGACAGGCGCTACAACAGACACATGACAGCCCGTAGATGCTAAAAAAGAAAATAGAAAAATTTTATGCTCATGTAACAGCTTAAATACTACCAATTTTACACACAACACAAAATTTTGCAGTTTTTTCCTCCAAACACGTGTTTACCGAATTTTGTGACGCTGCACCTCTTCTTGGCCGCGATTGCCAAGAGACGTGGCCGGTTCTCCGAAACTCGGAGTACGATTTTAGTACGCAGCTACAATAGATTGCAGTGGTTTTCCGGAACTTTTCCCCGACGCGAGATTTGTACAAATTTTACCTCGAGGGATTTTTTTTTTTTTTTTGGCCCCGCCACGGTGGTCTAGTGGTTATGGCACTCGGCTGCAGATCCGAAGGTCGCGGGATCGAGTCCCGGCCGCGGCAGCTGCATTTCGATGGAGGCGAAATGTCGAGGCCCGTGTGCTGTGGGATGTCAGTGCACGTTTAAAGAACCCCAGGTGGTGGAAATTTCCGGAGCCCTCCAATACAGCGTCTTTCATAATCAATGGTGGTTTTGGGACGTAAAACCCCAGAAATCAATCACTCAGTCGAGCGATATTTAAAAAAGACATCTGATCACGTGCCGACATTGGCCAATGGGTTGCGCCACATTACCGAACGTATCAGATAACACAACTTTTGCGCTAATGAGCACAACGCGCGATCGAATCCAACCTCCCGGAGACATTCAACGCGCATTATGCAAAGCTTCATGAGGTAGTGCATTCCGCATTCATACATGCGTGGGCATTGCGGTCGATGACGGCTGACGAAGCGTCCTGAGGCATCGTATATCACTGGTCAACCTCGGCAGTTCACGAACTTGGGACAACCGGCGGGCACGCGCGGGCAACGTGACCCGAACCAGAGAGATGCGGCGATGCAATTAGATCGAGCCGCGCTGCTTTAAGTAAACTGGGTAATCGCAAGCAGGATTTTCGATCGGGCTAGTTGGTTCATGTTCATCTGAATGAAACAGCGCGAAGAACAAGGAGAAAATGGGACGACGAGACAGGACGAGCGCTGAACTTACACTCTTAGCACGGTAACCTTTATTTTATAGGTACACAAAAATGTGAAAATATGCTCTTTTACTAAAGGTTAAAGCACTTTAACTTTTAGTAAAGGAGCATATTTTCACATTTTTGTGTACCTATAAAATAAACTAAAGGTTACCGTGCTAAGAGTGTACAACTGGTTGCAACATCCATGGCCTATTCATGCCGTCGAACAACCTCGCATTTCCATAAGCACGAAATTCCAATCAGCAACGTGAATGCATCCTAAAGAATACGCTTTGTGTGACTATGAAAAAATGCTGATGTATTGATGTTGCTGGTTGCAATTTTGTGCTTATGGAAATGCGAGGTTGTGGGACGGTATAAAAAGGCCATGGGTGTTGCAATAAATACCAGTTGTAAGTTCAGCGCTCGTCCTGTCTCTGCGTTCTTTTTTGTCCTTGTTCTCCTTCGCGCTGTTTCATTCAGATGAGTAATCACATGATTTAATGGAAGCGTTGATCGTTGGGTGACTTCTCATATATCTATAGAGAGACGAGTGTCGTACGCCATTCATCCTCCCTTTTCGAGAGCATCTCTGGGTCTCCCTCGCATCCGGTCTCTCTTCTTTGATGCCAGACGTAGACCGCTTCATCTACCAGACCTCGTGATCCACGGCCCTTGGTGTAGTATCTATACACTCTTAGCACGGTAACCTTTAGTTTATTTTATAGGTACACAAAAATGTGAAAATATGCTCTTTTACAAAGGTTAAAGCACTTGAACCTTTAGTAAAGGAGCATATTTTCACATTTTTGTGTACCTATAAAATAAACTAAAGGTTACCGTGCTAAGAGTGTAGCGACGTTTCTTATGAAGGCGCGTTCTGTTTTCTTGGAGACTCCCAGAAGCCTTGGAGTTGGCATGCTGAGAAGCATTGTTTATTACTTGAAAAGGTCCCTAAAAGTTACCATCGAAACTCGCATTTCCTTTCTGCACTAGAACGTGGCGTCAAGGTTGCATGTGCGGTACGTCCCGATGTACTGTACGTCTCCTGTAGAAGTGTTTACTCATTATCTTCTTTGTATACTTCTTTCTATTGTGTACAATAACTGCTTTCAGAACGCGTCAAATTATTAAGAAGTACCAGCAGTCTTCTGGAAGCACCAGAACAGTATCCGCCCACCCCTGCCCCCCTCACATACACACACTCATCTTGAAAAAGAGGTCGGCACCCAAGATCACGCACTCGTGCGGGAAGCGCTTATGATATCTCACTGAGCTTTGAGGCAGCTTCAGCCAGAACAGTTTCCATAGGGGTGTCTGTGTTAGAGCCAAAACTTCACTATGCTACAATATGGCGAAGTTGATGACATCACTGTAAGCTCTTAATATTACGTGAGCCACGGTACCGGCGTTTATGGTGCTCGGCTGCTGCTAACCCGAAAGACAATCCCGGCCGCGGCTGCCGCATTTTCGATGGTGGCGAAAATGCTCGAGGCCCATGCATGTATACTGTGTGCTATCAGCGCTCCTTAAAGAACAACCCCAGGTAGTAGAAATTTCCGGAGCCCTCCACTATATACGGCGTTCCTAATAGTCGTGTTGCGGTTTTGGCACGTAAAACCGCAGCAATTCTTATCGTATAGATTACACGGTACGTTAGTGGCTGTAGTTGAGTAGCGCACGGTATACGAGGTCTTTCAGAAAAATGTGTCCAAGTATGTTATAAATAGAGAAAAAGAGATATATACGCGCAATTTTCGCGCAAGCGCTCCGATCATGGTGGCACGCACTGTAAAACGTGTATAGGAGAGAATATTGGAAGTTGGCAAAACTAGAATAATTAACGTCTAAAGCAGAAGAGCTAGGAAAATTATTTATGCATGGAATCCCTATACATTGTATTATTTGCAAAAAGGGCGACGCTGCTAATTTCTACAGATCGATGAAATCCGGCTAATTGCAGACCGAAAACGAAACGCGAATAATAGAAGAGCGCAGTCACCGGTATACCTTTGGTAGAGCCGTGCGCGACATAGTTTTCCCGCTCGAATTGCCGAGTGACTACGCGCATGCGTCGTTGTCGAGTGGCTATTCCGGCAAGCGCGCTCAGGCGCGGCAACGAAGCGATAAAGATCTCAGCCTGATAACGACGCTTACTCGTATTCGCTCAGGAATGCGAGGGGAACAACTGTGTCGCAGAGACCACTATCGAAGCTATAGCGACAGTTGCCCTCTTTGACCACTCAGTTTCGGTTTCCTCGAAGAAATTAGCCGGATTTCATCGATCTGTAGAAATGAGCAAAGTCGCCCCTTTTTTTGCAGATATTGCAACGGATAAAGGATTCAATATACGGCCAGTTTCCATTCTTCAATTTGATTTCACTGTCTAGCTGTCTCGGTTTAATAGTTAAGTAGTATAATTCTGGTAATTAATACTGTTCGGGTATTCGCTCCACCGCATTTTACGGCGCGTGCCGTCATGAACGAAGCCCTTCCGCGAAAAGTGCGCAAACAACTGCTATTCTGTATTCATGAGACGCTCGGACGCATTTTTTTTTGACGCCCCCAGTATATCTATAGAAGCATTTATTTGGGCTTGCTAAAACCACGATGCTGCGGGCTCAGCGACAGCCGCGGCGGTCATGTCCGGTCGGGGACGGAATGTAGTACAAATGATTACATGCCACACGTCGGATACGCTCGAAAAAAATAAAGAAGCACATGTAGAAATTTACCTGCATAGCCTCGCGTTATAGGACGTGCCGCATAATTAGACCGGGGTTTTTGACAAGAGCGATCCGAGTTTTTGAGCGTGCGTGACTTTTGCTGTAATGTAAACAGCAAAGAACATGTGTACAAACGGACATGCCGTTCAGAAATGGCACCTCGAGAAAGAGTGAGCATATCTGAAATGTCCGTTCGTGTGCGAATGGCGCCAAAGCAACTCGGGCGTCTTTGAAGTGCGTGTTTACACTTTCGCCAGGTTTCCATCAGAAGCGTGCATTCGTTAATGTTGGCGCTTGTGTTGCACGGCCTTCTTTCCGTGTAGCGCTCCTCGCGCCTTGCTTGCACTGTGACGTGCCAACAGGGCCTTATTGCTCCTCCCCTATAGCGTTATCAAGTGTACAGAATAGCAAAGGTCAAAATAAAAGGCCTTCTGAAACATGAGAGACACCTGTAAATTCGAATATACAGAATCATCAATAAATGTTAACACGGGACGTCCCTGCAGTGTTCCGACGGCCTGGCCGTATCGCACAGATTCAACACACCGAATAATCAGTTTTCTCATTCCATGTTTCAGCGACTGGCCCGTTTGGTGCCGAGATGTTGCATAACTTCTCTAGTGTTCTCATTACGGCAAGCACGTGTATATTAACGACTAAACCTTACAGACCAAAGAAAGAATACGGGACCTCTTGCTTTCGAACCACGGCCACATCTTTATGTTAACGACTGGACCGTATTGTGGTGCAAATTAAGTCAACGGAGCCGGTCGTTTTATAAATATGACCGCATGCATATACAACACTACGGCATATATATTTTACAGGTTTTCCGTTATATGCTGTAGTTGCCCTTACTAAGGTTCGGGAGAGTGTCCGGTCAAAAATTACCGGAGGGTTTTACTGTAAACCAGGAAAACTTTTTTTACAGTATATAACGGCCGCTGTACCTCAAGAAGTATGGGCTCCGTCCGCTGACCAGAGGGCGCGACGTAGCTTTCGTCGGACGGCTCATTGTGTCGCTGACATTGGTCGCTTGGGGTGCACTTTTGAGACGCGCATGCGTTCGCCCATAGCGCACGCATGGTCGAAGCCGAGGCGACAGCGACGCGTGCGTTTCTTCGCTGCTTTTCGGGCGTGCTACTAAGAAAGCCACACGAACGCTCTCGTCGCCCTCTGGAACAGTTTGCCGCAGGTTTGGAGTTCGCGTCTCAAAGGAAAGAAAACAAGTGGGACGCGCGGTGTAGACCTGCTGCTATAGACCTATTCCATGTTGGTAAACAGTGGTAGGCACCGGCGATATAACCAGGGCTTGTGTCGACGTCGCGGAGCGGAGGCCCCGCCCACCGCTTGCCGCGGCCCCGCACGGTCGCGCCACCGCCGCCGGCGAAGCGCGTGCGAAAGCTGCCTCCGAGCACGGGGCGTCGGAGCGCCGACGGGTGTTTACAACAGTTTTCGAGGGGCAGCCGCGTGAGATGAAGTCGCGTTAGCTCTGTAGGAAGCATTCGATGAATGTAGAAAAGAATGTGCTGACGACCAGCTATGACAAGATGTGAGAAATTGATTGAAAGGATAAGCACCTTGCAACATGATGCGAACGATCGCGAGCTATCATGTCGGCATCGCTTCATGCGTATGCTTTAATTCGGTAACTAGCGCAAGGATGAACCACTTGCAACAGTGAGACTTGTTTAAATACGACTTGAAGATGCCTCAGCTAAAATACTGTTTCGGACTAAAGCCTCTAATCCCTACACGAAATCCTTGCGCAAAAACAAATGTAACTCAAGCATGCGATATTGGTGACGCTAGAACCTATGTAAGTACGGCTGTGATAACGCACACACACACAAATGCAATGACGCGCCAAGGACAAGGCTCTCAAATAACTGACAGCAAGGCGCATAACCGCGGCTTGCGGCTCTGCCCATACGCTGAGTTCCGATCGTGACGGCGTGAAGTCCTGTGACGACGCGGCACATTTCAAGCGTGTAGTTCATTCGAGCAGTCTGACAATCGAAAAAAAAAATTAAAGCGCATCGTAACCACTACAGCATTGCCAAAGACACTTCTCGTGTGTATGCTATCGCAGCCACAAGCAATTTGCAAAAGCGTCGCTGTAATCGGCCTTTCGCTCACGGCTACGTGAATTAAGCTTTTATATATTTGTTTCATTTGAGTGATTGAAATTCGTATGACGTATGTATAGCTTCCCCACTTCAATAATACACGGCGACCGCGATTACTTCTACACATCGAGCTAAGCTAACGTCGTGCGCGCTTTGCAGTAAGCGTCATCGCTCTGTGTCCGCACTTTGTTTATGCCAAGAAATTTGGTGTCGAGCATTACACTTGCCAAACTTGTGACAATGCTATTTCTCTCAAATGAAACAAGCCGCACTAATGCCAAATAATTACCCATACGCTTAACCGTGACGAAAATGTTTGGCGCATAACCGATGCGCCAAACAACCGGCATTACAGGTTCGTCCCTTTCCTTAAGACAGACATAAGCAGGAAACCGATAAAAACCTATCGCACATATCTTGTGCGTTGCTGAGCAACCAACCCACGGCGCAGGTCATCGGTAAACACTTTTTTCTTCATTTCACGGCGGTGAGAAGCGCACGCACCAGCGAAAACACAGCGGCTGCTACGGTAGGCGCGCCGGCGGTTGCCTACCATGCGAAACCAAAACTCCCGACGACAGCGCCACCGCATCTTCGTGACGTAGGCCGGGTGGAATAGGTCTATAGAGTTGGAGACGATCGCGTAGCGTTTGCGCATTGTCCGGCCACAGTCTGCCCAGTTTTGCTTCTTCTGTCCGCCAGGCTGTGCATTCTGGAGCTGATGTCGCACATGGAAAACTCGACTGCACAGAGCCTATACCACTCGCACGCAAATCGTCTGGGGCTACCACGGATTACAATTGCGTTCTCGAGGATGACGGCATAGCTGCCAACTCGAATATGGAATAAAAGTTTAAAAAAAAAGAAAAAGCTGTGGGTGTCTTCAGTGTTCCCTCAAGTTACGTTTCGGCGCTAGCCTGTGAGACTTTGGGCCTCCGGCATATATGTCAATTCAATTCAAATTTATTTTCCCACCTTACAGCAGAGACGGAAGGGTTGTAGGTAAAAGCTGCTAAATGGTGCAAACTAAACAGCTTTTAACAATACTGCGTGCTGGCCTAGTTGGTATTTACTTAAGGACATGATGAAGCCGCCACTAGAAGAACATACACACAAAAAGGTAGAAACACAGCAACAGGACAAGCGGCATTTGGAAGTGCCGCTTGCCCTGTTGCTGTGTTTCTACCTTTTTGTGTGTATGTTCTATTGGCGGCTTCATCATGTCCTTAAGCTAAACAGCGTTTCTGTAAATCAGCCGAACGACAGGCTCGAGCCCCACAAGGCTGTCGTTTCAACTTCTATGAAAGCCACAATCACGCGTTCCAAACGTGACTCTCCTAGTTTGTTATAAAGCTGAGCCATTGCACTTTTTCACGGACTCCTTGCCCCTCCACCCCCCCCCCCCCCGCCAAACAAAAAAAAAACTACAAAGAACTTACATTTTGGGGAAGTCGCGAGTTCAGTACAGCCGGATGCAAAATTAGACGTATTTCTTTTAATCTCAAACGGCATCTTTCTATCTCTATTCACAGCGGAGCTATACGGCCATTTTTGTGACCACTCAGTCACGCGCAACTATCAGGTAGAACCAAACCCCGCTATGTAGTACACGGGCCGTATTCATTCCTGGACGTTTCTGATTTTAAATCCACGGTATTTGGGAGGCCAACGTACGCGTGCTGCACGATACGGCTGCAGTGCCGTAACAGAAAGCGCATGGCTTGCGCGCGGCGTCTTAAAATCAGCTGAAAGCAGCCTCGAGCATGCACCGTCCTCCATAGTCGAGCAGCTGGTTTGTGATGGATGGCGCGGTGTGACAATGGGTAAACAAGTGTCACGCGAGCAGCGCCACATGCTCCGCGAGGCAAAACGACGGCAAACATAGAACGACGCCGTCGCTGTGGGAAGACCTCGTCGGTACGTCCCGGACATTACACACGCAGCGCACGTGACCAGCTGAGCATTTATCCGCATATAGCAGACAGGCGCGGATCTGTGCACGCAGGAACGCCGCAGAATGAAACAATGAGCAGACCATTGACTGGCAGGGTCGCTCGTTAGACTAAGTGGGGATATGATACGGCATATTTCTAGTTCGGATTCGCAGAAACTAATCGAACGATGCAACGATCCACTTGCTGCGAGTTAGCGATCGACTGAATGGTCGATCGCTAACTGCCTAAAAATAAATCCTACGAAAACCAAAATAATGTTATTTCTCGCAAGAAATAAATCTCTTACTTGCAATCAAACTTTAATGTTTGCTGGTAAAGAAGTGTAAATTGTCGATGAACATAAATTACTAGGTGTTACTTGTTCTTCTTACCTAACTTGGGACAAACACGTTGAAAATATCTCCAAAAGAACTATTCTCTAGACGTCGCCACGTTCTTCCATCGAAAGCAAAACTTAACATTTATTACGCCTTATTTTATTCCCATTTAAGTTATTGTAGCTTAGTGTGGGCAACTTATGGAAAGACAAGTATTATGAAAATATTTTTATTCCATAGAAAGATGATTCAGCACATTAACAATATGGGTTTTCTGGAGACAACACGGCCAGCTTTTCTAAAGTATAAAATAATTAATATAGAGTATTTTTGTTTGCATCGCTCATTTTATTTTTCAAATACTGCCTTAAAATGTTTCCTTGTGTCTACTGCGTCTGTGACACCTAAAGTCATTTCCGACAATGCCAGAAATAGTGATATGCGATATGTTCCACGGTTTCGTAATAAGTATAGCCTACAATCTTTAGAGCACAATCTGCCACAAATATTAAATACGTATCAAGGTGTAAAGGGTTTTTCACCGAGGAAACCTCGAATGCATTTTGTAAACATGTAATTATTGAGTGTACTTTTCTTTCTTTTTTCTTATTATCGTTTTTAGTGTTCGTTTATCAGAGCCAAAGTGCATGATTTTCTTGTACCTATTTCATATATTTGTTTCTTCTTGCGTACTCGAATACATTTTCACTATTTCTTCATATAATTTTGATCTTGTTTTGTGCATTTTTGCTAATAGTTATTCTTATTGAGTTTCTAAAAATGTTACTATATTTTTTATTCAACCGCTACGTATGCCTTGTAACGGACCATCGGCCCAGGCAAGCTGTATTTCCAACAGCTTTTCGTCGGTGGCATCCCCCAGAACGTTTGTATTTCTGGAAATAAATATTGTATAGTATTGTAAAAAAGATGTAATGGAGGGAGGGAGAGGGGTGGAGAGAGTCTGCGCTACATCCATGGAACTGCAAGTTGTTGTTGTTGTTGTTGTTGTTGTGACCTCTATAGTTGGCACATACCCACGAGGGGGATTGGCCACACTACAAGTAATGATATAGAGAGCAGGAAAATTAAAAGGCCAAGGCCAAAATCTAGTAAAAAATAAAAAGTAAGGAAGAATTTCTAATTAAAAATAATAATTAGAATTTACTAAACGAAACATTGGTGATGAAACCCTGAGGTCGACCGCATTAGCAGCGTAGTCTTCCGGAGGCTTCGATAAATTTATGTAATGCTGACAAAACAGCATGACGGCTTGTGCCATCCTGAGAGGCACCAAAAAAAATAAAAGATTTGGTGTTGTCAAAGGTAAACGCAGTTTATGGAATATTGAATTTAGATACATTCGGCGGAGTGAAGAAAATTGGCGGCAAAACAGAAGGAAGTGATCAATCGTTTCTGGCTCATTGCATACCAAACAGAGGTTAGTTAAGGAGAAACCAGATTTATTAAGATAGAAATTTAGACTTGGAGCTCTACATCTGAGACTCGCTACAGTCACTTCGCACTGACGTGAAAGGCATTTGTCCGTATTCTATGCGAACTGAAGGTGTCGATAGTCGTAAAAATCTAGAAGAGATGTCTTAGTGCATGTCAGTAGAAGAAAGCGTTTAAACCTCTCCGCTGAGATAAACGAAAAATTCGGCAGTACATTTAACATTGGACCATGTAAAGATGACATTGCCAGCGAGTCAGCTGATTCATTCACAAAAATACCAGTGTAGCCAGGGACCCAGACCAAGCGAACCTCTGATATGTAAGGCGGTACGAGCGTCGAGAAAATCTTCAGTAAGGGCGACTGCTTTGGAGATGTTACATGCGAACAGACAGACAAGACATCTGTAATAATGATTACTTCAGTCTGGCACGGGCTCAATTTCCTAATCACCAATGTAATAGCCAGAACAGGAAGGAAGGAAGAGGAAAGGAGGAAAGACAGGGATCTTAGCCAGTGCTCAGACCGGCTGGCTACCCTGTGCAGGGGAAGGGGGGTAAGGGGAATGAAAGCCAGAAATTCTGCTAGGAATATAGGGGTAAAATCAGGCAGTCGGAGCGCAAACGACCAATTCAACTGGGAGGAAAATATACCAACTCCAGCCTTCTCCACTCTTTGAGTCGCATCCGTAGCGATTACAAAATGCTCAGGAAACTGGGTGAGATAATCCTGAAGGCATCCTTCAAGAATACGCAAAGGCAGGATCTTAGCATCTTTAGGTAAAATGTGATCGAAATATAGAGTATCCTTCAAGGACGAGTGTGGCCTTAGGGGAGTAAGGTTCTGCAGTGAAACTTGAATATCGGATATCATATATTGGACAAAAACGGCCTGAGGCCATTTGATAGCGTCGCCATCGGTTCCTAAAAAAGGAATCACGAGAAGTAATGAAGATTGACTGTGAGCGGAAGAGTGGCGTATCGTAGAGCTTTAGAAATGTCTGCACTGTCAGTTGTTTAAACCTTGATTCCAGGGGTATCACACGAGCTTCTAAATGTAGCACGTTATTGGCCGCACATTATGGTAGGCCGAGACAAAGACGTAGGGCTTGCCTTTCTAACAAAAGTAGAAGTCGTAGCTTATAGGCCGCACAGCCGGAAAACCGAACGCAACCGAATTTCAAAATGGGGCGTATACGTATACAGTTTGTATATGATCAGCAATGTCGACCTTCGCATTCTGGTACTTTTGCTACGTCGCAACAGGCCCATGGCCCGCTCTCCTTTGCATCTGTTTACTTCAATTTGCTGTTTCCAGCTTAGATTCTCTTCATATATAATACCTAGATATCTCAATGACGATACTTGCGGTATCTGTTCATTGCCATAGCGAATATTTACTAACTGTAAGTATTCGCACTTGCTCGTCGTCGTCGTCTTTGGTGCTGCTGCCGTTCTGTTTTGCAGTTAGTCTTCGTTTTGTTTATTGAAGTGATGCGGCGTACGCGCGGATGTGAGGAAGGGACACTGGCAGACTTGTACGTAACACGCCACAAAAGTAAGGGATTACTCGTAATCGATTGCATTTTACTGCAATTTTGTAACACTTCAATTATTTCCTTTATGGAAAGACAAATCCTTGTAATGCTATGACTGTTTGTACTGTAATCAACTACAATGTCTTAAAATTACGATTGACTCGGAGGCAGGCATCGAAGAGCTACGCACTCACGAGAGCTGGCGCGCGAAGTGTCCGTACACGGTGCACCAACACAGCACTTCCCTCTGTAGCGTCTCAAACGCGCAACCCGCGGTCCTTCCGGTAGCGGCTCTGCCTGTATACATGAAAGTCCTGGCCTGATCAGAATCTACGTCCAGATTATAATTATTTCGAAGATCGCGGTATCGATATGTTATGCGAATTCTGACGCCGAATCCCCCTCAGTAATGACCGACATATTTTAGGGGCGAAGTCTAACCTTGTCACGCGTCAGTTGTCAGGCGTAACCCGCGTGCTGGGAGGCACGCGCTCGCCCTCGGCGCGTGTCTCCCGGCGCGTGCCTCTGCTGTCTTGTGAGAGAGAGAGATAGAGAGAGAGCCAAAGGCGCGCGTAGGCTATGGAAACGTTGTTTCATAGAGGAACGCTCTACCGGCTCGCAAAGAAGGAGAACGCGCCCTCACCCGCGAGAGATAACGTTGGCGCAGGCAGCGTCTCCTAGCGAGTTTCTTGATTGAGAAATACCGACTGCTCGCGTTGGAGAAGCGTATATGCATATATATATATATATATATATATATATATATATATATATATATATATATATATATATATATATATATATATATATATATATATATATATATATATATATGCACTGGACCTTGACTTGTAATGAAGTGCCGGTGGGAGATTTCACTTGTGCATAGTTCAACCATGTGGATTCGTAGCGTGCGCGTTAACTAAATTAATCCGGAACTCGGCGCGATCTACGATGAACATCCCGAGCTTCGCCCACTCATCATCATTCACTCCGTGGATATGCTGTAATTTTTTGTAATTTCCAGCTATGTACCCTCTGTCGATATTCACGCGTGAATTCCCTCCGCCTTACGTTTCTCAATAAAGGCGCTGGCTTCAAATTGCGTTTGAAAACCTCAGCTGAAACAGTGCCAAGCCTGGACCTTTAATTTCACGCATTCTTTAAAGCGAGGGGACATATAGAGCGCTTTTATGCGCCCCCTTGATTCGTCCTTCGTCTTTCGTTCGCGCTGTTGAAGGTTTGTGCAAGAAATAAGGTAGTTTGAGCTAAAAAGCGGGTGGCACAGAATGCCTAAATGTATCGATGAGGCCCTACATCGCACTATGCATAACGCGCCTTCGAGATTCCGACAGAACCGAGGACTTTTCGACAATTATTTTTCTTTTCCTCTGGGGACCACGAGCGCACGTGTGTAGTACAAAGACGACGACAAAGAGGGAACGTCAGCGCGTGCATTCAAGCATCCGTCTGCCGAATGCAGCCTGGCGACGACGTGTAGCAAGAGCTCGCTTTCCTTCGAGTCCGGGACGAGCTCTGTGATCGTCGAAGGGCCATGAGGCGAAGGATTGTGATAGCCCGTCGCTCGCGCCGTGCGTACAGGCCTTTAGAACCGCTCGCTCTCCCGCGCTGGTACTTCAGGCGAAGGAGGTCGTTTAGGCTTCGTGTGCCTGGGAAAGATGGAGTACCAGAACACCGGAACCTGTGCTGTCGCCGCGAAAACGGAATCCACGTCGCAGGAACTGTACAGGGTGATGAGCGCCCGTCCGTTCTGCTGTGGCTGCTACTGTGGCTGCTGCTGCCACCAATGCTGCCGCTCCTGTTCCTGCCAGTGCTGTTGCTGCTGCTCGTGCTGCTGTTGCTGCAGGTGCTGCCGCTTCCCGCAGCGCCCGGAACATCAGGGGAGCGTGGCAGTTGCCTGACCCCTCCGAACGTGCCCCTGCAAGTGGAGGGCGGCGACGGCGACCGCCACGTCGCGCGTCAGCGCAGTCAGAGGGCGCTGATGCGTTGGCGCCGAGTGATTTACCGGGTAGCAGTGTAGGCGTGAGCCCTGCATGCTGCTCCGCAACGAGCACCGGGACAGACCAGGGCACCGCAGTGGCTACAGGGCCGAATGCCATCCAGGACTGCGATGCTGCGGCCGCCTGCCTGCTCGCTCAAGGTCGGGCGTTCCTTGTGCCAAAATAAAGCACAGTGTTGTTTCTATACGGTGCGTACTTTACTGAAGCCTTCGAGGGGGGACGCGTCGAAATTGTTGCAATTACAATTTTCCTACGCCATATTAGGGTACTTGTGAAGAGCCTAACTTCATATATTAATCATGTATAGGGAAAAAAAATCTCGCATGACCGCGCAGAGGACGTGGCACAGTGACAACGTAATCTAGATTTTGCTGCGTTCTCTGTCAGTATATTCTTTCCGTCCTAGTTTATTCCTGCTTAGCCAGCTTAGGACACTTACGTTCAACACAGGGATGCTCGTTCAGTGTGAATACTGAGAATACCGAATCTCAGTGCGAGGTGCTGTATGTGTTCTAACTTTTCGACTAAGTACATCTAGCTAGGGGGCCTACATATTAACATCAGCATACTCGTCTAATGAGAGCAGGTCTAATGAGAGTTTCATACGCGCTTAATTTATCGCTTGGAAAGAGTGTTTCTTAGCCTTCTTATCAAGAAGTGCAACTTCTTCAGAGCTTTCTCATGTATGCCATTTATACGGGGCTCCCTGTTTAATATTGGTGCGAAAGTGGCACCGAGCTATTTGACCACGCCGCAATTGAGCGGAATATCATTTATTGTGTACGTAAATGAAAGCGCATTTTTCTTGTGCGTGAAGGAAGTGCTAGCAGTCATAGTGGCATTCAGTTTGATTCCGCGTTTGTTACGCGAACTTTGTATCGAAGCTAACCAATTCTTCAGTTTTACTTGATGCTGCCTGGTATTTGTTGCTGCATGCACTACACAATCGTCTGGGAGCACCTTTGATCGGTGTTTGTTCTGACCGATTGCCGTGCTGAGTCGGTGCCCTCTTTCTTTCTCTCCCTTATTTTTCAACCTGCCTCTCCCTTGCACCTTAGCATACGTTTTTAGCAGCGAAGCTGCTTAAGCTAGCCGTAATTTGTCAGGCGTACCAGTTTTAACAGCGAAGCTATTCAAGCTAGCCGTAATTTGTCAGGCATCATGCAATGCCACGTGACATTGCTACGTGACTTTGGCGGAAACCTGTCACGTGACATTGCGCTACATGGTGTTGGCAGGAACATGTCACGTGAGATTTTGTTACGTGATCCTGGCGGCAACATGTCACGCGACATTCTGTTACGTGATTTTGGCGGGGACATGTCATGTGACATTGCGTCGCGGATTTTGGCGCGAACATGTCCCGTGACGTTGCATTACGTGATTTTGGCGGAAACATGTCACGTGACACTGCGTTACGCAATTTTGGGTCAGAACATGTCACGTGACATTTCATTATGCGATTTTGGGGGTAGCATGTCACGCGACATTGCGTTGCGTGGTTTTGGTAGGAACATGTCACGTGACATTGCGTTACGTTATCTTGGCGGAAACATGTCACGTGACATTTCATTATGCGATTTTGGAGGGAACATGTCCCGTGACATTGCGTTACGTTATCTTGGCGGAAACATGTCACGTGACATTTCGTTATGCGATTTTGGAGGGAACATGTCCCGTGACGTCGCATTACGTGATTTTAGGTGATCAAGTGACATGCTCCTACCAGAATCACCTAACGCAACGTCGCGTGACATGTTCCAGCCAAAATATCACATGACTATCAAGTGGCCTGTTTCAGTAAACTATTGGCCAGCTTCGCTGTGATCTGGCCTTGCGCGACCTACCGGAATCTGCATACTTTTTCATCGCGTATACCTAAGCATACCATATTGTTTCTACCTGTCACCTCCCTCACTCATCTGCTTCCCTCTTCCATAACCTCACTTTTAGTCTTACAAATCTCGGTCCACTCATGCTTTCGTACACGGGTACGTATTCTTGCCAACGCGAGCCTAGTACGTAAGCAACAATTTTCAAACTCGCGCGGTCTGATAATACAGCCGCGTTTGTCGTAACATCTTGCCCTGATCTCGTTGAATCTGGTCGTATAGTACCTTTCGCGCCATAAGTGGCCCGTTTACGCGTACGAGATTGACCGTTGGAGAACCTGAGAGAGCATGGGGGGCCGCATAAATTTCCTTCACCGCTGAAGTCCTCGCGGCGTTGCACGCCAGAGGCGCCGCTCGAGAAGGCGCCTACGTGGGGGCATCGACGACGCCGTCTCGGCGTGCATGTACGTCGCCTATTTTCGGAAAGAAAGCCACGCCGGAGAGCGGGGAGCCATCTCTCCTCTTGAGCACGCTCGCGTTCATTCGCCACGGTATACACGGCAGCACTGCGAGCGAGCCTAGTTCGGGGGCCCACACACCGCGAACAACACGCCTCACCGCACGCGTCCTCGGCGCTTCGCTAAGACGTTGTGCTACCGAGAACGAGGGCGCGGCTATGCGACTGCTGGCATCCGCGCATTTTTATGTGCTCGCAGCGCACGATAAAGAACCCTAAGTAGTTTAAAGGCCCCGCCACGGTGGTCTAGTGGCTATGCCACTCGGCTGCAGATCCGAGGGTCGCGGGATCGAATCCCGGCCGCGGCGGCTGCATTTCGATGCAGGCGAAATGTTGAGGCCCGTGTGCTGTGCGGTGTCAGTGCACGTTTAAAGAACCCCAGGTGGTTGAAATTTCCGGAGCCCTCCACTACAGCGTCTCTCATAATCAGAACTGGTTTTGGGACGTTAAACCCCACATAACAACAAAGGTACACTAAACAGAAAGTTGGTGGCTACGTGTCGCATTCGCAAAATCTTTTTTCTTTCAAAATGGGCATGGTCAATAGCGCAGCTTGCGGTCACTGAGGCACTGAGGAAACTAACACGTTCTTTGCCGGTTGGTACTCGCTACATTGCGCCGAGACTGCCACTAGCGGCCGCGCTGGCCCGTCTTGATTACAGGGCGCTGTCGGAACAGACTATATTATAATGCCGCTCATAAGTGAGGTCGCAGCGAAAGTCGGTCAAAGCTTTCACGTTTCATCGTGGCACTGGCTTGTCAGAAAGACTGTAATGCCCCTGCTACCCCTACCCCCTTATTTTCCCCCCTCTTCTATCCCTTTTAACTTCCCTTTTCCCATTCCCTATATAGTGAAGGGTAGCAAACCGGAAGTCTATTTCTGGTTAACCTTCCTGCATTTCCTTCTTATTTCTTTCTCTCTCTCTCTCTCTGTAAACAGAAACAGTGAATCAGTTGAGACCGACAGATGATTATTTAGGAACTCTATCGTCCTTCGAAAGCAAAAGTTTCACTTTTGAATTTCGCGCCGATACCTATAGACACCCGAACGTAAGCGTGACATCACGGATTGGAGAGCATTTTCTTCGTATTTTGGCCCCATTGGCTCAGCGGGATTCGATGGAACTTGCTACGTTACGTCTCTGGCCATCCTATAGCACAACGTGACAAATATTTAGGGGAAAATAAATTTGTGCTCCATAAAGGAACGCCTTGGGGATCTATGGCGTCACTGCGGGGAGTTGGCGGGGAAACGCGAAGGTGGCGTCGCCCTAGTCTTTCTTGGTATACTTGAACGCAGAAACTTTGGTCTGTCTGTTTGTCTGTCTGCCACACGATTCAGCCACCCGGCCAAAGTTTAAGCACTTGCCTAGCCCAGCCATCTTGAACTGCGTTCATACTTGGGAACATACTTGTTCATACTTGGGAACATACGTCCGCGTTGTATAAGGCTCTTTCTTCGCATTGTGAGCTGGAAGTGGCCCGAGCTGACCAGCACAAAAAGCAGTGGGCTGTTGTCAAACCATTATGAAAGCCTGGTGCGCCAACCGACCGAATTCGTTCCACTCGTACGAATATTTGTGTGTCATCATGACCTTTGACCTTGAACAGCCATGTCAAGGATATGCCCGCTATGTGTGTCCCGTTCCGCTTGGTAGCTCAGTGGACAAAAGCGGGCGTGTTCGGCTCTCTCAACGTGAAGGTGAGATCAGCGGCGTCTTGCACCGCCTGACAACCTGACAACCAGTCGGGTGACATTACCGACCTATGGTGACATAGGTGACATTGTTGATTTATCTGGTGCAGCGGTCTAGGAAAAATGGAGGCTTTTCAAGCGGACATAGCCCTCGTCTGTCTTTAGAGCCACGTAGCTGTGTACTTCGATTCAGCCGTGTAAACTTCTGTTATATAACCCGCTTACTATTGCAGCTACATTATAATTACGCCCGCTTCAGTATATCGTGTAAAAAACATTAACAAACCCGTTACTGTAGAGGTCGATGACGGCGTGGGTACACTTAGATAACTTCGTGTGATAAAATGAGAATATAGCAACGGACTCCAAATCGAGCATAATATCTATGGCCCAAGAAACCCTAGAATCTCGAAGCCAATACGTAATGATGAAATTAACTGATTCTCCTGCTGCACGTATATGTATATATATGCTATTGACACTGAAAAAATATCGCAATAAGACTCTGGATTGTTCAAGCGCAGGACTCCGAGGTCTTGAGTGCAGTGCCCTCAGCAATTTTAAGCAGATTGGCGCAGATTCGATCGAGCTGTCGCATGTATGTTTTACACTGGAGCATGGGGACATCACCACCGTGGTAAAAAGCGAAGACCTGAATGCATACGCTGAAACATTCAAGCCAGTTCCACGCTGTGAAAAACCATCGGAACAGCGAAGCTGTTTCTTTTATCGTTAATCGTGGCGTTTACTAGCAAGTGTGCGTATTATTGATGTCATG